>ML782544.1:240333-253096 GCA_009831015.1 Picea engelmannii | reverse complement strand
CTTCATACGATCTGCCTTGGAAGATGGACAATTGAAGTTGGAAAAGATACACACTAGCCAGAATCCTGCAGACATGTTAACAAAGGGAGTAACCAGGGAGAAACTGAGTTCTTGCTCAGTTTCAGTTGGTCTTCAAGAATGAAAATGAAGATGATAAATTTTCCAGGTCTAAGAAGGTTCAGAGTCCACCATATACAACATTGGTGGAGTTGTTGAGATCAGTCTCCAAGTGGGAGATTGTTGGTTGTGGAGCCTGATTATCTTCCTGATTTAGAGGTCTTTTACTTTCAGTTGTGTTTATACCCCATGAAGTATTTACACCCCAGAAGTATGTACACTCTTCCACTCGGGGGAGTACAGAGGGGGGGTACACCCTCTGCGGGGTCTGGGGGGGCTATCCCCCTGGCTGGGGGGTCGGGGGTAAGCGGGCGAAGCCCCCAAAGAAAAAATTGCCTTGTAAAAGTATATTGTAATTTCATTGTAAATATGGACCGTTCATTATAAGGTCACAGATCTAACGATAAAGATTATGTTAGGGTTTTTTTCCCTAGAAGGCAACCCTCTTTTATGAGGGAAATGTGTTGCGGTTATGTATGTTGGCGAGTATTGTATTTTGAGAGAGGAGACTGTGAGAGAAAGAAGAGGAAGTTACAACGGGTTTTGTTGTAGGTTGTATCCCTTCATTTTGCTAGATAATAATAAAGAAAGGACCTGGCAATTTCTCTGGTGGACGTAGCCCACACTGGGTGAACCACACAAATCTGTTTCTCTCTTTTATTGTGTATCTTCTGTGTTTTGTTTCCGCATTTGTTTTATTTTATTGCTTCGTGGTCCTGTTTTACTAGCAACTTCAACCAGCTTCATCACTTGGCGCTCTATGAGCTCTTTGGCCTTCTGCTCTAAGCCGATCACAGAGAGAAATTCTCTGTTGACTGCTTCTTCAATTCCTATCTTCTTTGTGAGCAGTTGCTCTTTCGCTTTTTGGATCTTCGCTCTGTCTTCTTCAAATTTTTCTTGGAGAGCATTCTTCTCTTGTTGCGCAGCTTGGCATTGCTCAATAATTTCCTCCTATGATTTCTTTAGAGTCTAGGTGGCTTGTGCTTTTTCTTCTTGAGCATGTCAAAGGCGTACTTCGACTATATCAACAATCTTGCGGAGCTGAACTCATTCATCTCCCACTTTTGTTGTTCCTTCTGGAAGAGGTGCAATAGATATTGCTCGGCTAGACTAGAGTGCTTGTTGTACTCCTTGGAGTGCGATCTCAATTTGGCTATACATTTGTTCCTGCTTCACCTCTTGCTTCTCTATGATTTCCTTTGAAGCATCATTGACCACTACGACAATGAAATCAAAGTCATCCAACGTGAGGGTAGTTCGCATCTTGGTTACAGGGGTTCTTGGTTTCTTTCTGGAGGAAGATTTCAGAGGTGAGACCTTCCTTTTCTTGGATGAGTCTTCTTCGTCCCTAGGCGGTGGTACTTCAACTTTCTGTTGTTTAGTTTCTGTACGTTCTTCGTCATCACCTTATTCATCTGGTGTAATGGAATCCATCCTTATAGATAGGCTGTCAACATCCTGGACTTCTTCAGTCTTCTTCGTCGTCTTTTCTTTCTTTGTCTTATTGGGCCCAGGTTTATCCTGCGCAGTTCTGGGGTTGTCGATATTGGACATTTCTGTGGGGTATTCTGAAACAAGGAGGTCCACTGATCATTCCTTAGTGATCTCTTCCAGGTCTTCTTCTGTCAGCTTATAATAGGACTGAATTTGTTCATGTGCTCATCAGCGCGTGGGGTTAGGTATATAAAGTGGTGGCCTGCGCTAAACTTTATTAGAGGTCGGAATCTCTGTAAAGTGTTCAGGGTTATGCGAGGTTCACTCCTTATGGTTGCTTTCAATTGGCTATAGTACACATGGAAAACAACATTCGATTTCCATTTCTTTCTCATGTCGTTCGAGTACCATAATGTACTGAACTTCACGGCTAGTGGCTCAAAGGGGTCAAGGTCTGGGAAAGTTGCGCCTTCCAATAGCTCCCATGCAACAAAGCGATTAGTATCAGGAGCCAACTAAAATAGAATTCATGCCCCTGATCCTGGGCTGCTTTCCAGTCAATCTCCAGTTGATTCACCATGTACTTCACCCAGTTCATTTGTAGTCCCTCTACGCACTTTCTTGCGAGGTCAACTACAAAGCCAGATACTTGTGTTGGTCGATTCTTGCATACCAACTTCCCTGCAATCAATTGGCATGCGAGGCACACTATGCCACTTTAAATAGAAGCTACCTTGTATCCTCTCATGCCTTTCTCAACATCGCCATAGGCTTCTTTGATCTTCTGCGCAAGAGAACGATCTACAGTCTTTCCAGGATAGTACTCATGGGGATCAGGGCCCTGCATGCTAAGCCCAGTGATCCTATTGATCAACGTCAGATCAACAGTTATGCGACGGTCTAACCACATGTATCCTCCATGGTAACTTGCTAGCAACAATTTCACACAAGCATTCACCTCCTGGTGTTTGCTGAAGTGCGGTATTTTCATAACATTGAGCAAAGTAGAATGCGTGAGGTTCATCCTCCATTGCTGAGGGATGAGCTTTGAATTCTTACCCTTATTTCTCGTCAAGTACTTATACAGGACGAGCATGTTGTAAACTTTACGGTCCCCCAGGTTGAAGTCTCAAAACTTCAAAGTTGTAACCTTGTCTTGATCTGCGCAGTAGGTGCGTACTCCTTTCGGTAGATATGCAGTGACTAGGGTGTATTCAAAGTCTCTAGGGACACTTTCCCTATTAATCTCACTGCTCAAAGGGGGTATGTAAGATGGTAGGATGGATGGAACTAACTTCGCGTTGGCTATGTCGTCCTTATGCTTAGTTCTTCTCTTTGCGTTGTCTCGAGATGTTCCTGCTCGAGCAATCGACGGGGAGGCTTGCACTCCTCTCGTCGATGATGCTTGGACTCTAGTGGACATTCTTCTTTCCAACATGACTCTCTCAGTCATTAAATTGAGAAGGATATATGTGACGGATTCCTCACGTGCGGTGAGCTCGTCGGACATATTCACTCGGGAAAGATAATTGGGGTCACGATGATCTCAAAATAATGCACTAGGATGAACAATCTACTTGCAATGAGCACTGTAGAAAATCACTAGTTCTGTGGGCTTTGACTTTTCAGTTTGCAAAAGTGTTCTTCGGGCATGGCACGACGAGCTAAATAGGAAATTCCTCAATGGTCTTCTTGCAACGGGTATGAAGCTTCCATGAAAGTTGATACATCCGTTATGGAGTGGTCCAATGGTCTGGTGGTGATCCTTTAATGATTTTCTGTCCGTTCGGGGTGGAAGTCGAACGGGTATATCGGTCCAACGACTATATTGCTTCTCCACAGTGAAGTGTCATATGTCATTGTTCTGATATCCCGACGAAGCTCAATTCCTCTGATTTTTCCTTCTGCAAAGTTTCCTTTGGAATCTTTTGTAACTTTTCGATCTTGGCTCTCTTCTTACTTAGCTTCCTAGCCTTCTTCCCAATGAGCTTCGTCTCGGTCATCCTTTTTCCATTCTGATTCTTATCTTCTCTCGACATAGTCACTTCATGATGTTGATATTATTTCTTCAGATCCAAGGGTAATACTCCTTCATCATATGGATTAGGTATTTCGGTCTTCTGTGGTTCCTCTAATGCTATTATAGATTCGACATACAAGTCCCTAGTGTTCAATAGATTAGATTTGTTCTCTTGTTCTTCCATCAAGTAGGCGATCCTTCTAGTCAAAAATTCCATGAGTTCTTGCTTCTTCTGTTCTAGGGCTTCCTTTTCTTCTTTTCTCTAGATCTGGTCTTTTTCAATCCAGATCTTGCCTAACAAAGATGGAAATGGGGCATGGTCCTCAATAAATTTAATAACTTCGAATTCTTCCTCTGTCGAAGCTCCATGAGTACGCATAGCTATCTGGGTAATCCTTCCATATAGGGTTACCATTTTTCCTTTAAACAACCCTATTTTTCCTAGTGAAGCAACCATAGCAGGCCTTCCTAGGGTTTCCCAAGTACTTTATGTCATAATGTTCATCTGTTTTCCCTCATCCAGAGTACAGTCAACGTTGAAGTCTCCTATTCTTACTTCGATTTTCTCCTTTTCTTTGAAGATCTCTGACAAACTGGCATCTTTATGTTCATCTAGGGTTTCTTTCATTTTCAGTAACATAATCTATGATTCTTTCTAGGGTTCGTCTATAGTCTTAGTCTCTTGATCTCCTTTAGAGTTTGGTTGCTCCATATTCAACTTTTCAAGTCTAGCAATCATTCTAGGGCAATCCAGTACTTCATGGTCCATAGCCTTACAACAGAGGCAACTCGGGTTTCTCCCAGGGAATTCCTTAGCAAGATGTTCTATTCTTCTGCAACTATAACAAAGAGTTAATCCTCTCTTTCTCTTCAATGATCCCCAACTTTTCTTGTACTTCTTGCTAGGATCATAATGGCTAGCCTACAAAAATTTATTTCTAGGATATTGCATCCATTGGCTAGTCCAAAAATTCTTTCTATGCATAGGTATAACATATCTTTCATTATTCTTATAAGATCTATTCATATCAAACGTTCTTTCATTTAACAATGCCCTAGTTTTCAATCTAGGACAAAATCTATTAAGCATACCTAAATCCATACTTTAGAAACAAAAATTTTCACTTGTTTTACTTCTACAGGGCACAAAGCTTCCATATCTAAGAACTTTTAACTATTCTTACCTTTATCAGAGCACAAAGCTTACAAATCTTACTTCTTTTCTGCAGTATAAATCTATTTTCTTGCAGATTTGACTTCTTTCCTTCAAATTTGTCCTTCCTTCTTCAACACAAAGATTTTTAGATCAAGTGGATCATTGTGCACTAGGGCATAGACCCAAATATAGAGCTTTCACAATTTTAGGACGAATCTTTGCACAAATCTTCTTCTGCTCAGTTCCCAGCAATCACAATTTCAAGTCTCGACAACGGAACCATTTGTTGGCACAGGGGAAGACCCAGGGTTCAATGCTACAACAATGCAACAACAAAACCCTAACTACCGACCCTTTCAACAACACCTGCGAAGCAGATGAAGTCTCACCCGAGGTAGAGTTAGGGGTGGTTGCAAGACTCAGGTGTCTGCAACCTTAGCTAGGACACATATCTGTGATTATAACACTTAGAAATCACCTAGCATAGATTATTCATTAATATTCAACCCTTATGATACTTTGCATATAGCACAGAGCATTGCAATATGTACTTAGATCTAAGATAATTCAACACTTAGCCACAACAAGATAGATTAGATTCGACAGATCAAGCACTAAGCATCTTACATACCATATCTAGCATTCATTCATATCTCAGAAGCATAAAGCATAAATAGATATATCTAAACACATCAAAGCACTTAGCAAAGGAAGAGACAAACACATCAGGTCGAGGCACAGAGCACAACACACAAATTTACCGTGGTTCACACCCACCCTAGGGCTAGGTCCACAAAGTCTTCTTCTTTATTAGCTTCAGTTAATCAGGTTACAACACAGAGCCATCCAAATCCATCTTCGCATAGGACAAAAGATCTGCACAGCTTGCTAGATCCTTCTTCCTTACATTACAACACTTAGCTTCCTATAGCAACCTCACAGTGACTTGCACTTAGCCTTGTAAGCCTTACACAGTTCGCACGGAGCACTTATTCAACATCAAACAGATGCACTACCAATTGCACTAAGAAATCACATCTACTTCACATCTATTTATACATACAACAGTGGGCCTAAGCATGGGTAAACCCATGGGCCGACATCCCTTTCCCATTACATTATCCCAAAAAACCCAAAAAGGGGTCTAGCTTCCACGATTTCCACTTTGCGTTGCGCTCCATCTTTGACAAGTTGTCGAAGTCCAAAAACGGTCAAATATGACCAAGTGTTCCTAAAAACTTGGTCAGGGCCAACAATATATATACACTTTGAAAGGTGGGGCCTTACGTCTCCTCAAGAACCCTTGTCACCCTATTTTGAAACCCGTTCGACTGTTTTTCCTCTCTACTCTCTCTTTTTTGTTACTTAGCCATTTTTTCGAAAATGTACCAATGCGCACGTTGGTGGATGCACCGGTTCACATTTGCGCTCGTGCTTTTATATCGTGACTTTGACCGAATGCTAACCATTCGATGCCTAGCCACTTTTCAGATCGCGGATTTCCGGATAGGTATGCTCTATAACCGGGGTCAAATTGTATATGATGCAAGTGTTTGGTGCAAAATGTATATCACGGAAGTGTAGTGTGCAACATGTATATCACGGAACAGGGGGCATAAGAAATCGATAGTGTGAAGTCGCGACAAATTGTAGAGTACAAAAGTTCTGGGTGCAAGATGTATATCGCGCACTTGTAGATCACGAAATTTTTGGGTGCAAGATTTATAATAGAGCCAACCTAGGGGTCATTTGGACTCCCGTAAATGGTTGTTGAATACGTATATCACGGAACAGGGGGGCATAACAATTCGATAGCACTAAGTTGTGACCCCGCAGAGAGATAATTGGCTAAGTGTTGAAAGGAACTGCGATCAGTCAGGCTCATGATGTGACGATATAGGACCAATCAACGAGTTCGAAAAAAGTCAGCTTCAAGTTTAAATATATTTATTTAAATTGTATTTATATTAATGAATCGTAATAGACTATTTGTGGTCGAAATGAAAACCATGTTTCAATATGTGGATGAATTATAGACCACAGAAGTTTTGGGTGCAAGATCTATAATAGCGTGAAACCGAGGGTCGGTTGGGCTCCTGTAAATCGTTGTTGAATACATTTTTTGGTTGTGATTGCCAATAAGCGAACCTATGCACTGAGTTGTCACCAGTAAATGCAAAATGAATTTGAATTGAAGATGGCATGAATACCCTCTTCGTGTTACACATTTTGCACTGAAATGTTTCGATATATACAATTTGACAAGAGGGGCCTTACGTCTCCTCGGGAACCCTTGTCACCCTATTTTGAAGCCCATCCAACCACTTTCTGCAGTTGAAACATACAGAAAAGATCTTGCTAGGAAATGGATTATCAATTGCAGATTTGAATATATCGGACCTTTTTTTCCCTCTTCTGTACTCAACGAAATTCCCGTTTGTTTTTCCACTCTACTATCTCTTTCTCATTTCTTAGTCATTTTTCTAAAAATGTATCAATGCATGTTGGTGGATGTACCCATTCACATTTGCGCTCGTGTTGTTATACCATGACTCCGATCGACCGCTAGCCATTCGATGCCTAGCCACTTTTCAGATCTCGGATTCCTGGGTAGGCGAGTTCTATAACCGGGGTTGAATTGTAAATGACGCAAGTGTTTGGTGCACAATTTATATCACGGAAGTGTTGTGTGCAACGTGTATATCACGAATCAGGGGGGGCATAAGAAATCGATAGCGCTAAGTCACGCAAAGCTGTGCACTGAGTTGTCACTAGTGAATGCAGAATGGATTTAAATTTAGGATGGCAGGAGCACCCTCTTCATGTTACACATTTTGCATTGAAATGTTCTGATATATACAATTTGACAGTCAGGGCCTTACGTGTCCTCGAGAACCCTTGCTACCCTATTTTGAAGCCCGTTCGACTGCTTTCCACGTGTATTTTTGTGCCCGCCACCTTCGCACTTCTTTCCAAGTATATGCAATAAGTATATAACTTCTCCAGAAACATGTAGAAAAGATCTTGCGAGCAAATGGGATATCTATCACAGATGTGAATATATTTACCCTTCTTTTCCATCTTCTATACTTTTATCTTTTATTAGAGAATTGTTGGGTGCAATATGTATATGACGAAAGTGTTGGGTGCAAGATGTATATAACAGAACACACGGGATAAGAATGCGATAGCGCTAAGTTGGGACGTCGCGGTGAGATATTTGACCAAGTGTTGAAAGGGATGGTCGTCGGTCGGCTTCCTGATGTGAAGATATAAATGGAAATGAGGATTTGACAATCCGCTAACCGATCAACCCGCGGACAATCCAGGAGCACGAGAAAGTCAGGTTCAAGTTTAAAGGGATTTTGTTTATGTTTATTTAAAATGTATCCATATTAATGTATCTTACTAGATTATTTGTGGTCCAAATGTAAACCATGTTCGAATTTGAATGGTGTTTTCTTTTTTTATATCGTGACTCCGACCGACCGCTAGCCATTCGATGCCTAGGCACTTTTCAAATCACGGATTCCTGGGTAGGAGGGATCTATAACCGGGGTCGAATTGTAAATGATGTAAGTGTTTGGTGCAAAATTTATATCACAGAAGTGTTGTGTACAACATGTATATCATGGAATAGGGGGGAATAAGAAATTGATAGCGCTAAGTTGCGACAAATTGTAGAGTACATAAGTTTTGGGTGAAGGATGTGTATCATGCACTTGTAGATGACATAAGTTTTAGGTGCAATATTTATAATAGTGTGAACCCAGGGGTCGGTCGAACTCCCGTAAATCGTTGTTGAATACGTATATCATGAAACAGGGGGCACCCAACATGAGGGTCGGTCGGACTCCCATAAATCGTTGTTGAATAATTTATTTGCTTGTTAATACGAATAAGCAAAGTTGTGCATTGAGTTGTCACTAGTGAAAGTAGAATGAATTTGAATTGACGATGGCAGGAACACCTTCTTCATGTTACACATTTTTCACTGAAATGTTCTAATATATACAATTTGACAGTCAGGGCCTTACGTCTCATCGAGAACCCTTGCCATCGTATTTTGAAGCCCGTCCGACCGCTTTCCATGGGTATTTCCGTGCCCACCACCTTCACACTCCTTTACAAGTATATGCAACAAGTATATAAATTCTCTAGAAACATGAAGAAAATATCTTGCGATCAAATGGGATATCTATCATAGATGTCAATATATTACCGTCTTCTATACTTATCTTTTATCACAAAATTGTTGGGTGAAAAATGTATATGAATGAAGTGTTGGGTGCAAGATGTATATAATGAAACATGCGGGATAAGAATGCGATAGAACTAAGTTGGGACATCACGATGAGATATTTGGCCAAGTGTTGAAAGGGATGGTCGTCGGTCTGGTTCCTGATGTGAAGATATATATGGAAATGAGGGTTTGGCAGTCCTCTAACCGATCAACCCGCGGACAATCCAGGAGCCCGAGAAAGTCAGGTTCAAGTTTAAAGGGATTTTGTTTATGTTTATTTAAAATGTATCCATACCAATGTATCTTACTAGATTATTTGTGGTCCAAATGTAAACAATGTTCGAATTTGAATGGTGTTTTGGGCTCGAATTTTTTTGCTCAAACCTACAAGGAACAAAGAAAAAAATATATGACTTTACATTTTGTATATCGAAGAATATTCTGAAATATAGGAAGCTGCAATACATGCACAATACAGAACATGAACATGTACAACGAAATGAGTTAATTTCACAAAGAAATACAAATTTCAAATAACAACACCAAGCATTGAATATCAACATAGAACAACCCCAAATATTTATATTTAGATAATCTGGGTCACAAAATACATTTGAGAATATTTTCCAAAAAAAGGTTGTCTTCAAATTTGCAAAAAAACTATAGCTTAGTAGATATTCTATGAAATAAAAAATGTGTTTGCCAGAATGACTCTAATTGGGACTGTTGCGGACTACAAAGAAAATATGTACAAGAATGAAGTTTGTAGAAAGAAGAAAGTTGACGATGGAAAACAACAAAACCTAGCAAGAAGAAAGATAAAATTGTTAGATCTGGATTAAATATTTGTTAGAATAAGTGGATGAAGACAAAATAATGTAATCAGTATCAATTTACTATGATGGTGTCCCATGCCTTGTCATTTCTTCGTTGATGTCCTTTTATGGCTTTCCTCGGATTTGACCTTCATTGGTAATCTGGTCGACAACCTTTTTCAACCATTCTTCGATGTAGCTCCTCATGGGCGCCACGTTCATTTCATGCCAGATTTTTATATTGAAGAGTTCACTTTCCAAGTCCCTTAGATAAATAGACAAGTTGTGCAATGCTTCTTGAATATTTTTGTTTCTAACTGCATAACTGACTAGCCAAGTTTTCACGTCATCTTCACCATATTCAAGAATGCCATATAAATTTTCAAATGATAGTCTTTTATAGATATGAACTTGATCATCAAATGCTTGCTTGGTTAAAAACAACAATTTTAATATTAATTTTGGGTCGTGGACATCATTGGTGCTGCCAGCTAGATCTATCTCAGTTAGCCTCTTGTATATTTTGTCTCTTTTAGATATGGTTTGGCTACATTCTTGAACGATACCAATCAGGTTCTTTACCTTTTCTTTCCAGCATGCGTTTAGTTGGTCTATTCGATCTAGGGAAGGGAGATCATCTTGTATTCTTCTAAGTTCTGTCATATCGGTAACTTCAACACCAAATGGTAAAACTGCATCAAGATAAAAACCTTTCTCGTTCTTGATATTGGCTTGCAGATACTCATGAAAAGAATGCGCTCTTGTTCCAAAAGAGACCATATTCTTTGACATATCCCAAGATTCTGTTATTAATTCCATTTTTTTGTTTATATTATTTTCCACATAGTCTCAGGCTGATGTGAGAAGGCTTGTTGATCCTTTTAACTTTGGCGCAAGTGCGGTGGACCCGACCATTTCCAAAGGAGTAGCAAATAGTGGAAGAGGCATTAGAGTTGCCTCCAATTCTTTGATTCACGTCTTTAACATGGGGTTTTTCATTTCAAGGCCGCTAATAGAGTTTTCTAGAGCATATCCAGTTGCTCGGTGCATCTTGGATATCTGGGAAGGGTGCATGTTGCATAGGTTGAACTATGAACGAGATGTCCCTTTCTTATTCTTTACATCTATGTTTTCAATAATCAATTTTTTTGATTCGTTGTCAAAAACAATGCTCTAAAATGAAAAAGACTCTTCTTTGTCCACTGTATCTATGCCAAGTATTTCCATCCCAGGATTGTGAAAAGCATTGCTCTCTAGGTGATCATCATTAGGGAAATTTTTTTCAATGTCAGTTTCTAGTTTCATATCTTCAAGGGAGAGATCGTACATATCAATTTCTCCCCTCGGTCCCTCCTGTTCTTGGACTATTGTTTTCCGTTTTTTGCCTGCGAGAAGCTTGTGACAACTTTCAATTTTTTCAGAGGGAGGGTTCTTATCTCCTCCTCCACCTGAAGAACTGTGTGTGACTTTGTTACTTGGGTAAGCCGTTGGAGTACTGGCACGAGATGTTGTGGTCTTAGCTATGGCAGTCGAGGATTGGGCCGTTTTTTCAACCAGGCCTTTTCGGTTCTGCTTGTGCGAATCATTAGTACTGGTATGGAGTCCATTTAGGATAGTGTAAGTGAAATACCTATTGAATTGGTTCCTAAACATGATATCTCATACTTTCGAAGGCATAGACATGAATTGTCCTTTCCTTTTTTCATGGAAAAATTGCAACCAACAGATGTACTCCCTTGTTATTCCAGCAAAAAACATTGTACCAGATATGTGACATGGAAGGAAGCAAGGATTTTTTTTAGACCCAAAAATCCTTATAACATTATAGTTCTCCATTTCTTCTACTGTGCCCTTCCTATCCAGGAAGATTGTCGCCTAGCCAAAAAACCCGGGAAAATACCTTCCAAATATCAATGCTTTAAAAACTGAAACAAAATAATTGAAGACCTTATAAAATTGTTGGCAAGCGTCATGTCTCCATAATTTTTGGCATGCAAATGTTACTCGGTCAGATTCATAGTTCAGCTTCCTACACATAGATAGTCCAGGATGTTATAACTCTATAATTTATAGGATCAACTGGTGACTGAAATTTTTTATCCTTTTATGGTTTTGGTTGTCAAATGATTTTTCATTCTGCAAATAATTTGAGAAAAAAAAAGAAATGAGAAAAAGAAAAAGAAAAAGAAAATAAAGAAAAAGAAAAAGAAAAAGAAAAAGAAAAAGAAAAAGAAAAAGAAAAAGAAAAGAAAGAAAAAGAATAAAAGAGGGCATGAAAGAAATTGCATAAAGCCCCATGTAATAACAATGACTTGGTTCATACAGTTTAAACATGGCCAAGTCCTTTAAATTGATGTTGATAGGAGTAGTGAATAAGCCTGGCTAAACTGTTTAATCTTAGCCAAGCGAATTAGGTTAGTTAGTGAATAATTTTGACCAAACTGCCAAATATTGGTCAAATAACCCTAGGATAGAGTAATTTCTTAGTCCAACAATTTAATCTGGGCTAAATGTCATAGGTAATTAGGTTAGAGCATAGGGTAGTTTTCTTTATTTCAATAAAACAGGCATGATGATCGATATTGAACCATATCTTTGATGTTTTAAAGGTTTGATGTCTAACCACCATGGTGATAAAAACAGAGAAATCTTGGGCAAACCCACATAATGCACTTATCCTAAGTTTTGGAGAAAATATGACTTTGCGCTCATAGAGTAAAGACAACACATAGATGAATGACTGAGGTGCTAGTGCTCAGATCTACGGTTGATAAGATTTTTCGGACCCCCCCATCCATTCTGCCTTTAACGGTAGGGGGGGGTCCGGAATCATGTATAAAGAAGGCACACATCTGAATGGTTGAGGCGCCGACGTCTAGATCCACGGTTGAGATTCAATTCCAGACACCCCCTGACCATTATACTTTTAATGGTGGGGGGGGGGGTCTGTAATGTTGGTTAAACGTCGCACTCAGATC
>ML782544.1:217873-234503 GCA_009831015.1 Picea engelmannii | reverse complement strand
TCCTATATATACCAAGGAGACATTTTCATTTTGAATCATCTTGTACTTGAACATTTAAGTGGGGTAAAAGGAGGTTTCCCCCTCGAAGAGGCTTATTATCTTAAATTATCTCTTTTTCAAGGCGTTGAGTACTTTTCCTGAGGCTTTTCTATGCTATATTGATGTTTGGTTCTTAACACACTGCATCACCCGGTCGTATTCGTCATTCATTGTTACCTTCCATCTCACGCTCCAAAGGACCCGTTGGCAATTTATTACTGGCTAGCTTATCCGTTAGCCTGCTGACCTATCTCCCGTGCCCAACGGGTATCTGTTTGCTCAAAACTACCTTTTCCCTTCATTCTCTCATTGCTTATTGTGTTGTCTCACCAGAGAATATTTTTCCCATCGCACTAGAGCATATTTTTCCCCGTTTCCTCTCCGTTTCAGTCAACCGTCCAAAACCACAATCATCCCCACTAACGTTTGTCTGAATTGTAGGTATTTTCACAGTGATGGTGCCAAAATCAAAGAAAACATAAGCTGAGGAAAATCCTTTCCTCCTGCCTCCTGTCAACCTCGACAGGATCCATTTGGCCGACAAAGATCATTTAATCGTAGACACCAGGTGAGAATTCGACTTCATGGATTTGCATTCATGGCTCAAAGAGGTTTTCTTAGATTAGAGCGATGAAATTGGGCTCTGGGAGTCCAACCTTCCTCTGTATCTTTTCCCCCAGGTCCACCATTTCCCTAAGTTTTCCCTCAAGTGCCAGGCTCATTACCTCCCCGACCAAAGAGCCATAGTATCTTCATCAGGAGAAAACCTGTTATTCATCACACCAAAGGCCATTGATTAGATGATGCAAATACTAAGAACCGAATCTGTCTCCCCTTTCAATCTCGAAGTCATCACAGAGTTTTTTTCCAAAAAATATCATTCCCTTAGAGAGCCCAAATTTTCGAGCTTTTCCTCCCTCAGGCTGCTCAGTTCCCCAAGACAAATCCCCCGTACCCTTACTCCCTATTCTCAGTAAAGGTAAACCAAGTCATCTCATCGCTCTATGCTCTACTTGGGTGTTTTTCCGACCAATGGGTGGATGAACCGATATTGGGTTTCTTTTCAATTTTCTCCGCGGAAGAAAGACCTACCACTCAGTTCGATTACAACACTTTCCTGGCGAACAGTATTCACGAATAGTTTTCAAATTTCGCCACAGAGGGAATGTTCCGGTATTCCTCAATAATGGCCTACATGTTCACTTTATTTCAGGCGGATAGATTCTCCTTTTCAATGCAGAAGATGGACAAGGACGGGAGGTCGCAAGCGGTAACAGCTTGGACTTCGCTACTCAAACAAAATTCTATAGAATTCAGCTTCAAACAGTTTATCGAGTAGTTCTACCATCCAGTGGTGAGCATGCTCAGTGGCAGACCCAAACTGAGGATAAATGAGGAGATTCATAGGATCTTACACCTCTCAGACCTGGCAAAAACTGGAGATTGGTATCTTTACCAAAATCACACCAAGATCAGAGTATATGGATGCGAGTTGGCTCCATACAAACTGCCCAAGTATATACCCGTGAGGATATTTTCCCTGGAATATATAAGGTAAATTATTAACTCAGATGACATACATTTTGTGTCTCTGAAAAAGAAACAACAACTTAGAATTAAAGGGAAAATAGGATCTTTCATTTGCAGCAGCCGAGGCTCCGGGGAGGAAGTAGACAGATTGTTGAAAGAAATGAATTTTTTTTGTTAGTTTCATTTGGCACTATGATCCATGCGGGATAATTTCTGAGATGAGGATTAAAAACAAAAATGTCCCATATGTTCATACACCTAAGCCTGAGATAGAGAAGTTTGCGAATCAAACAGAATGGGAGCCGAACACTCTGGTCGAGATAGAACAGTAGGTGCCTTCGGTCATCATCTCACATACAACTACACCACAGGTTTCCAAAGAGAAAAGATCCAGGAAGGATACTTCACCTTCGTCACATAAGTCTCGGCTGAAGATTTCCAATTACACACCAAAAGGCCAAAATCCTGTCACACACCTGCCACGGCTGGTGAAAAGGGAATCCAATCCACTGAAACCATGAAAGATGATCGATCACTTCTTAGCACAAGAAACAAGCAGATCATGTCTATAGTTTTTCCTAAGAAGCCCACAAGTACTCCACTGGTCGACCAACTGAGTAAAGTAGGACCAAAATTGAGTATTTTTTAGAAGTATGACCTGATAAAAAAGAAAAATCAGACGCTGACCAATAGTACATATTCTCAATTTTGGAAACAAACTTCAATGGCACAACACAAATTTTTGTCTGCATTTGATATAGAGAAGGGTAGAATGCACATGGCATTTCTCCAAGCATAGGTGACAGATCCGAAAGCAATCACTGATTACAAAAGGGAAACATTCGAGTTTCATACTAGGGGTGTGCATCCTGCTGATCAAATGGATCTGCACAGGAAAACTGGGGAAATAATTTTCTCCACATTGGCAAATGCTTCTATTGTGGCCACTAAATTACAGGTATCTCTGAGCAATGTCCAGACACAACTAAAATTAGAAAAGATATCATCCTTTGCAAAGGATAACATAATTAAGACGTTGGAATAATTGGTCCTCAAGATCGGGTATGACCCCTCAAATGTGAAAGCAGTTGAGGAGATGCTTAAAAATAAAAATGCCGATATAGCCTCTCTGAGGAAACAGTTGAAATTGCCACCAACATAAGATGCACAAGCAAAGGAGATAGCTGAGACAGAAGGGTAAAATGATGAGATGCTCAAGTTGATCATGGAGCAGAATGCACAGTTGAAAGAGATGGAATCATAACTGGAAAGGTTATTGAAAGAGAAGGAACAATCAAAGCCCATGGAGGTCATTCCATTGAGTGCAGTTCCACTCACAGGAGTAAGCACAACATCTGCAACATAAATTCCCTCAGTAACTCCACTGACAGCTCTGGAGAAGACAGTAGAACTAGAAAAATCCATGGAAGAGATGAATTTGCAAGAGACAAAGATTATCAGACTTAAAAAGGAGGTTGAGAACCTCCAGGAACTCAAGTATTCTTACCAAGCCAGCTACTCCAAGGAGAAACAAACATCAAAAAAGCTCAAACAGGAATTGCAACAGCCTCAAAAGCAAACAGTGGCAGGCAAAACACTTGCTGAGGTCAAGGAAAATGTTTGGATGGATATCACCAAATCCATAAATGAAATATGGCCTATGGTGCAAATCATGTTCGAGCAGGATGAACTGGTGCAAAGAAGCAAACTCCACTTACACCTTCATTTATGCTTCACTTATGCTTTATTATACTCTATTTGGATTATGGTAGTAGCAATCAACTTTAGACGGGTTGCATGCTTAATGATGAGGATCTACTGCAACTTAACGCTTAACTTGATATTTATCTATAGGTTGTAAGGGTGTAGCATAGGTTTGGAGGACAAGGTGGGACTTAGATAACATTATGCTCACTTCCACATCTACAGGGAAGGACATAACTACGAGCACATTTTATAGTATCACCACAATTACTACTTTGATTGCTATTTGCATTTGGATGGCAATACAACTTAGTTTTACTCTAAATAGCACTTTGAGGACTTCAATCCGTAGCCCACTTCTTTTTACAAGGATTAGGATTTAGGATAGAGCAGGCGATTGAAAAGATAAGAGGAGAATTGGGCGAGATGCCGGCAGAAGCCACTGAGATCATTAAATTCCTGAATTCAAAAACCAGAGAAGAGTTAGAGGAGTTGAAAATTGAAGATAGGACAGAAACCATCCTCGAGGTCAAGAGGGTCCCGACCAAGAGAGGATTGATGATAGAACTGGAGGAAAAGGTCCAGGCTATGGACATAGGAGTGCAAAGATTTTTCAGCAAAATTGAAGCTCTGCAGAAGAAAGGCCTCCCTGGCTTAAGGGTCATACATGACATGTTAATGACACTGTATGATTATAAAAAGAAACTAGCCACCATGGCTAAAGATAGTTCGAAATTCTTGGGAATACAGGGCAATATCACAAGCAAGCATTTTTAGAAGCTTTTCAGTCAGACATCAGCATACAACATGAGATCCAATACATTTTCATCATCAAACCAACTTTTGCCAAGTATACGGAGATGGATGAAGTATACCGAAGATTTCTCAAAGTCAGCATTCCCAGTAACCTTCCATGGGAAGAGTTATGCAATATGATCGAGTAAGAGATGAGGCGTCCAAGCCTAGTTACCTATCCAGTCAGATGAGGTCGTGCAGAGGCCTCACCAATGGCTTACCCCAGAAATCAGCATGAAGTTTCAACACATCATCAAACAGTTCCTAAATTTTTGTATTTTGTTGAGTTAGTTAGCTAAATTTAGAACTACCATGTCCCGATCTTTAATGACAGGATCGTATGTAATTTTTTATTATAAATACTTCAAACTTTGAAGTATTGAGGGTTGATATTTACGCCCTGTAAGCCAGAAAAACTATAATTTTTATCAAGAGATCTTCCAGTAATACAAAGGGACGTTTCACAGGATTCTCGCATGTTGTTCATTGGTGATGTTATTCTTTTCTATGTTAAATGTTTTTCTCTCTTAGTTGTCACATTGTTTTCTAATCTAATCTTTTAAAGTAGCACACGTTGCATGATTTATCTTTGTATACCCTGTTTCCTACTTTGAAATATCTTAATGTTTATCTTTCTGATATTACAGTGAAGAAATTCTTAAATGCTTCTTCACTTTAATTGATATTCTCATATTTTCTTCTTTTCATCACTTTATTGCTAAAGAATCCAATGAATGCATTATCTTTCCCTGTGAAAAGAATCTTTTAGTTTCTGTTTAGATCTTTGCCTTTATAATACAGACCACATAGCCCAATGGAAGCGTAAAACCCTTTTCAGCCAACTTAACAAAAACAACAACAAACCATTCAATCTTATTTTATTTAACTATCCTAATATCTTAAAGTTAAAACATAGCTAAATCATACAGAGAGATCCCTCTCTGAAACTGGTAGGTATGGATTCCAGTTTCGAGGTGGTTGGATAAAGTTACCTCGCGTAAATTTCTTCTATTTTGACAACCTCTGGGAATTTACAGAGCGTTAACATAGGAAATGGATAGCAATTCGGCACGACAAAAATTAAATAAGATGGCATAAAGAATTTATTCTACCTCCTGTATTGCAATAACTGGGAAGAGATTTGAATGGAAATCATCTCGCGACAATGGAAGATGGTTTGTTTCTTGACCGCAAAATATAAAATATACAAAATCATCCAAGAGATGTCGATTTGACTTTCTTGTCTCGTTGTCCTCATGAAAAGCCATGCAATTTTCCGAAAAAGGTTTTTACGTGCACTAACCTATAATATGGCCATGTCTTGGGGAGTGGGCGTTGGGTCCTATAATAACTTTGGCAAGAGGTCTAATTCATTTCCATGCTTCTTTAAGAACTATTTTCAATTCTCTCCCTCGAAAATAGGTGTTGGGTTGGGAAGTGTTAAGATATTTTGAAATACTTTAGGTGATAGGGAGATTTGGAAATGGTCGCCCATTTGGATAATCCGCTGGTTCAGAATATAGTTCTCAGTGCAACACGTGACCAAGTCCTTAAAGTTAAAAAAAAAACGGGGATATAATGTGTCGTTGAAATTTTAGATGTCGAGATAACTTTCATCTGGGCATAAGTGGATGAGTAGTAGTCATAAGCTATGGACCACAGAAAACGCTGGTCCTCGTGCCCGAAAATATTCAGGGTATCTCCACAAACATGTTGTCGAGATGCAACCATAAGGTGATGAAAACCTTCCTTTTCTCCTTGTTGTATTTAAAATGGACGTTGCAACATCATAATACAATCTCTGGTAAATATTGGTTCAATGTGTTTTAATGGCAGATGTCCTCGACCTTTTTTCCTTTTAATGCCAATCTTTTCAAAGCTAATAAAAGCATCATCAATTTGCATTGGCAAAGCGTTCAAATATGGCAAGGAAATCAAGAAACTATTGAAAAGTGGGGAAAACATTGACAATTGTGTAATATACTTGGATTTTGACAAAAGCAGGTTCAAGTCAGAAGATAATTTGTTAATATTTAGTTAAAAAAAATTCATATTATTTTATTTTATTGTTGTTCTCTATGGCCCAAATGCAAACTATGTTCAAATTGGAATTGTGGAGCAACATTTTTATATGCAAGCAGAGCCTCAAATATGCAAACCTGTAAGGTTCAAAAATTATGTGCAAAATACTAAAGAGTGACATCATGTGAACACCTTTGTAGATGACAGTGGGCCAACACAATATTGAATTCTTGCTACGATGACGTCTTAAAAAAAACAAAACAACCATCATTTTTTTGCGAATTCAATATTGACAGAGGAAACTAATCATATTCCATAATATTCTCCCACAAATGCATTTTAATGGGAGATTACCTCGAGATTTCCTCTTATTAATGCCAATATTTTTGAACATTTGTGGTGAACTGTCACTAGTAAAATCATAATTAATGTGTATTGGGAAGTGGCGAATGTGGCAGGCATGGAGGAGAATTAAAGATGCGTTGGTACTTTTTTGAACCTGGGAGTCTGTGGTGGAATTGTAGATCACCCAAGTTTTGGATGGAAGATGTATACTCGGAACACAGGGTATGAGAGTTCGATAATGCGTACCCAGGAACCCATGGCGATAAAATTGGCTAAGGAAACGAAAGCACTCGGTCGGACTTGTGATGTCAATATATAGATGGATATACAATTTGTGATTTCAATAAAGAGTGAGGCTTGCGAGTTTGAGGAGTCTGGGGTTGAATTATAGATAACTGGAGTTTTGGATGAAAGATTTTATCCGAACACAGGGAATGGGAGTTCGATAATGCATTGGGGGGGAACTCGCGGCCATAAAATTGGCTAACTGTTGAGACAAACTGGGGAAAATATCAACAGTTTCTTTGAAATATCAACAAATCCTGGGAAAAATGAGTCGCAAGCTTTGAGTCTGGGTCGAATTGTAGATCACCGAATTTTCGGGTGCAAGATGTATACTGTGCACACGGGGCAGGAGAGTTCTATGGAACCTACGCAGGAAGCCGCAGCCATAAAATTCACAAACTATGAAAACAAACGGTGGTCGATCAGACTTGTGATGTAGAGATATAGCTGGACATGGAATCTACCACTTCGCCGTCCTGGGAACCCTTGAGCATAGACATGAGACTAAGTATAGAATTAGAAATGGATAATAGAGAGGAATAAAAAAAGGGAGAATGACTAAGTATAGAATAGGAAAAAGAAAGGGAGGTAAGAACTGTATGCCACACAGTACAGAGAATACAATCGACATGAAAGCAAATTGTTACGTAGGAACACATGAAAAGAAAAGATGGAGTACAAATTTATTTATTTCAAGATAGCAGCACATAAAATATAATTGACATGAATACAAGTCAATGTACAGGAAGATATGGAGTATCCAAGGAGGAAAAAAAAAACAGAGCTGCAAACCAATTCAACAAATACAGACAGAGTAAACGAAAAACTATTGGATATGGAACACGGGTAGAAAAACACACCTTTGCATGGATTCTTCTACATTTTTGGTTAGGAGTTCTTTGCGGTGTCTAGTTTTCATGTTTGTTTCTATGAACAAAATAAAAAATCAAGACGAACATGAACATAAGTTGACATGTAAAGAAAAAAAAAGTACTATGTACATAGACTAAATAAAATAGAATAAGAGGAATAGAGTAACAAATAGTGTAAGAAGAATGTACTCTTTTTTCTTTTTTTAGTTCATTCAAGTTTATGTGTGTGTGTGTGTGTGTGTGTGTGTGTGTGTGTGTGTGTGTGTGTGTGTGTGTATATATATTGTAAAAAAAAAATTGTGACCAAAATAAATTACAAACCAGGGAAAACTAAGAAGTTGGATATCTCAATTTTCTGCAACAAGATAGACAGATATGCTTTGAAGCATAGAAATATGATTTTGCAATATGCCTAATGTATATTTAATAATTCAAGTGCAACATCAACTGTGTGGTGACCAGACCAGTATGTGTACAAACCAGGGAAAACTAAGAAGCTGGATAATTTGGTTTTTTTCAACAAGCTGCACAGATATGCTTTGAAACATAGAAATATGACTTTGCAATATGTTTGATGTATATCTCATAATTCAAGTGAAATACCAATTGTATCTTGATCAGACCAATATGTGTCTAAGATGAAGATATTGTATTGAGGAATTGGCACATTTGACCACACATGGTCAATAAGCACGTTTTGCACATGGCTTGTGTTGTTCAAAAGAAATCAGAGACTATATTTGCACATGTAGTTTTCCAATTCTTTTGTTCTGACATTATTTTGTAGCATGTCAATATTGAAGTCTCCTACAAGCATAATGGTTCTATTCATATGAAAATGGCCTAATGCATTGGAAAGAACACTTAGTATGTTGGATAATGTTGCATGGGGAGCAACATATAGATTCAGTATTGCAATTTCTTTTCCATGGAAAAATATTTTTGCAACCACCATCTCAACATTATTTTCTTCGAAATGTGTATGGTCCAAAATTGGTACATGTTTTTTCACCAATATCATCACCCCATGTGTAATGTAACTTGATATGCAATTTTGATTTGGAAATTTTTTGTTTTTCATGCATAATTCCATGTATGTTTCCTGGAAGCACAAAATATCGGATTGCATTGTATCATAGTCATTGAGTATATCATCCATGTGTGCATGTAAGTTGCATGTGTTAAGCGAGAGAATTGATATAGATGACTTTGTTTGTATGAATTGGTAATCATACTGCAGATTCCATTTTGCGGTAGTCTTGAGGCGTTCCATTTCAATATCAACTTTTGATTTGACTTTGAAATTATCTTTTGTAAGAGGACTTAGTAAATACAAGGAGTCTATTCTTTTGACACGAGACAATGTTGTGTATACAAGTCCATGTATTCGAATTCCAACAGGATGAAATGCAACACTATCAAGTGTTAGTCCTTGTGATCTGTGGACTGTATGTGCACATGCAAGTTTAATTAGAAATTGTTTTCGAATCTTCAGTCGACCTGTCTTTGTTGATATTGATACTGGAATTGATATTCTCAAAATAGGTGTCCAATCACTTGCATTGTTTGAATTATATAGATAATCCAACTTGCTTGCTTGTCGCTTGCCTATATGCGGTTCATGGAACTTAATCCAAAGGACATCAAGTTTTTTCGTTTTGCTATAGCTTTTGAGTATTCCATATGCACCATTGACCAAGACATCATGTGAATCATAGTTGTAGGCATATATTTCAACCAACATTTCTAATTTTAGGACAAGCTACAAAGGTAAAGTGGTTCTTTGTTCATGACATGGCACATTTCCATGGTTGTATTCTTCCAGGTCAATTGAATTGATGATGATATCACTGTCAGGCATGAGCGATAGCATGTACATGTTTTGCATTGCAACATCCTTATTTGTGTAGAACAGGTAAGGGAATTTTGGGTCTATTGGTGTAGGTTGCAAGCACCTCGAATTGATATATGTTAAGTCATCATATGTTTGGTTGTTTGTTCGCATTCTATTCAGAATTGCAATAAATGTTTCATCTGTCTGGCGCATTGTAGTATGCAATTCAAAGCATTTAATATTGTCTCTCTAGAAGTCATGTGTCACTGTTTGCATCTTAACCATAGGTTTTTCAAATATCAAAGAATCTTGGATCGATTGTGCCTGGTAAAGATCCCCACAAAATATCATGTCAATGTTTCCAAAGTGTTTCGTGTGCACATGTTTTATGCTTCTTAGTCGGCTATCAATGGAATACAAGAAGATACTTCCAATCAAATATGTCTCATCTATAAAGACAAGTTGGAGTTCATCATAAATATTAGACAATGTATCTAACATTTCCTTGCTAAGTGGAAGAAATTGTGACTTGTTAAAAGACATTAAAAATGCAGAGTGGATTGTTGTTCCACCTGCATTATATGCAGCTTTTCCTATGTATGCAACTATTAGGCCCTTTGTTTTCATAGGATCATAATAATTGTTTGAATCATAGATTCTTATAATCATTTGGAACAATGATTTCACTATGAATGTCATGCATGTTCCTGCTCCGCCTGTAAGGAACAAGTGAACATGAGTGTCCATTTTCAAGCATTTTTTAAGCGCAATGTCCTTTAGAATTGTTTGTTGTTCTCGATTCAACAAACATCTTATTCTGTGGTATTCATTATTTTCAATAAGTAAAGAATGTTTTGTGACTTGAAAACCGATATTGATACATTTTTCAATGCCACCTGCTTGAGGATGAGGCAAATCTTCTTGCAAGTCATAGGACTCGCAGGGAAGTCTAGTTGTTTATAGTTTGTGAATGTCTCATCAAGAGTGTCAGGGTTTTCTAGCTCATTAACTGCAATTTCTAGATCACCCCATGTTGGATTAACATTGTAAGTAAATCTAGCTTCATTGATTTGCACTATAGTCTCAGAGGAAACATACATAGCTTCCCACGTAGAGAAGTTATGTTTTAATGTCT
Organism: Picea engelmannii; assembly: GCA_009831015.1. Taxonomy (NCBI): domain Eukaryota; kingdom Viridiplantae; phylum Streptophyta; class Pinopsida; order Pinales; family Pinaceae; genus Picea; species Picea engelmannii. The sequence goes on along the minus strand of ML782544.1, from coordinate 223,942 downwards.
CTTCGTTTTGATTGAACAAAATGTATAACAACAATTTCCATACTCATAATGTTTATTGCATTTGACAAACCATATCACAGAGGGTTTTTTTCTTTTTGATATGGGAGCACCATTTTTTTTGTAATGCGATACGAATTATGCTAAGTAGATATGCCTAATAGGATATGGACGCTGGAGGTAATAATCAATAATAGAGTGACATAGTATGTCTTCTGAATTGTCAGGATCTTGTTCTAGCAAACACAGTGGTTTAAGAACAAATGTGCACGTCTCAAGTGGAGATGTGTTTATGAAGACACATTTTCTTGAACTACAATTGAGGGGTAGGGAAAGTGCAATGTGGACTGCTTGTTGAGAAGACATTTGTTGAAGATTAAACAATGTATTGCCAAGCACATGTATATTTGTATGGAATCAATATGACTTATTTCATGTTCTTTGTGTATTCTTCTGAATGCACTTGCCATAGATTTGTCAACCTTTGTCATATACAAGGTACAATACGATGTTGCAACATATGCATTGAGGACATACTGCGCATATGTATTTTCATTCCACATAAATGTCATGTCCTTGGAGAAACTGTTTTTCCAGATATGGGAAAGTTTTTGTTTAAGTAAAAATGTTGGTTGTTTAAGCGTACATTGTATGGATTGGATGTACTCATCTTCTGATAGATTTAGCTCTGTCAAGAAGTCATCGAAGCTCATAAACTCGTCAAACTCTCCTTGTTCTAGAAATGCAAACAAGGATTTAGATTTATCAATGACAATATTGTCCTCTAAACTAAGTGGCTCTGTGATTCTTGTTGCTCTCATTGGTGGCACGGGGAAGTTGTATCTGCAATGCGAGTTTTTTCGTTTTTTACAACTTTTTGTATGATAATGTCTATGAAATTTCACAAGTCCTGGATCCAAATGATTTGTGTTGCATGTTATGTATTTGTCCACAAATTGCTCGATCTATGAATTTTTGTCAGCTCCATAGACTGGTGCACCCTCTATCCACAACAGTGCGTGGTCATGTTCATTCCCCCTATTCTGTAATTCAGTCACAAAAAAGTAGTCCGATATTTTTCCGAAAAAACGTTTCATCATGGCATATCAATTGTCTCAAAGCATTTATTCTATGTCTATAGTAGCAAGTACATGTCACTGGGTATTTTCTTATGAGGTAGTCAATGTCATTATTTTCCAGTGCATCGGTTTTTTTTTTTATGTTTTTTGTTCCTATGCAAGTCAGATACCATAGCCACCAATGGATCCTAGCAATGCTCTGCACTTGTTAATGTGATGAAAAATGTTGGCGGGCCCAATTGTCGGATCACTGCAAAAATATTTTTCTTGTTTTGTTGCAAATAGTCAAGAGAGATGCGAATGTTTTTGAAATCTATGTATCCAATATCAGATTTCAGGATTTTTTCTAGGTTTACTTTTGTACTTGACATCCTTGGACAACAACTTTCTTCCTTGTAACTGGCCTTTTCTTATTTAGACCCACATGCAAGACATCACCTGCTCTATTATTATTCGCATTGTTTTGAAAAAAAATATTTGTTATGTGACAAGAGAAGTCACCTCTTGAATGTAGCAACTCCCATCGAACTATTTTATGGTAACTAAATCATTTTATAATGTCAGTGGGACGTGGATATCCATATAAGAGTGTTGGGAAGTTCATTTCCTCAATGAATTTGTCCTTGAATATTCCAAGTGGACGTTGCCCCTCAGCAGGTGCAATTTTGACAATCTTGTCTTGCAAATCACGAATGTACCGTGAATTAGTGAATCCATGAACCAATGTATCGACATGTGTTTCATTTTTAGGTTTTATAAAAAAATATTGATTTCACTTTTAATAAGTTGGCTCTTAATAATAACTTTTTATGTATTTATTTACACTTGTTAAATTTTTTTCCTTCATATCTCATAATATTTTCCTAATGATGGACCACATTGGTTTGGTCCGAAACGTCGAATATGAAAAAACCAATGCAATGAATCTGAAAGAACTATCTCATCACATGTGTTTCATTCTCTGATTCATCACTTGTATCAAATTCACTAGCAGTTTCAAGAGTCTCTGCAGAGCTATCATCCTCTTCTCCAGGAACATTGTTCCAGTTCTCATTTATACAAATGTTATGTGCTTTGTATAGGGCCCTGGAACATAATTCTTTTAATGCTTTCATAACAGCATGCACACACACTCTTCCTATCTAATAAACATTTTTGTATTGCAAGCGTCTTTTGAGAACCACATCAATTGTCATTATATCGCTAATGAATTGTGGCAAGGATTTTTTCACAACATCTAGTTGAATAGGAACATTAATAATTGATCCTGTTAAGCCCATCTGGGGTCGTTTATAGCCTCAGGGCTTGATTTGTGCAAATTAAATTCACAGAGACACAAGTCTCTCTTCAAGTTCTGTAAGTGCACTTACATCTGGTAGTGGTGTATTACATCTTATTTGGTCAGGGGTTGCAAATTGTGGCATTTTTCCATTTTCAAGCGACCGTTTGCATGGAAGACAAATTTTGCCACTGAAAAATGTTTTATCATGTGCTGTCAAGTGGAGGTATTCTGCTTCAAATCAGGCATGAAAGACTTATTATTTTTTGTGAAATTCAATTGATCACAAATTGCACATGCAATGGAAGGAGCGTCTTTGATTTGTTTCATGTAGGCCTGTCTTGCATCTTTCTTCCGCAGGGAAGTATGGGTAGAAATCATTTGTTGGTTTTCATTGGTAGTAGTGCACGGTGTTGCTTCTAGCCCACAAAATGTGATTTTTTCCTCTCGGACAGTTGCATGACCATTATGGGATGTGTGATCGTACCTATTTCTATTGTGTTGTGCACAATTTATTTTTTTTAGATTGTGATATGTCAATTTCTCTCTAGAAGGAAGTGTAGAAATGCATTTTTTTCTCTCGCGTATGACCTTTTTCAAGTTGTGGTAACTTAGTCTACGTTTCTTGTTCAAGGGAAGGATGACCTCATGGTAGCTGGGATGAATTTCAGTCTAATTAAATAGCATGCGACACTTATGCACATTCGATGTGGTTAGCTGGCATTGACATTGGACCCTAGAAAGACAGTATTTCCTATACCACCAATGTTTTTTCTTCTCTCACTTATGAACTTTTTCAGGTTATGATAACTTAGCCCACGTTTTTTGTTTAATCCCTGTATGGCCTCATCACAACTGGGACAAGTTTCATGCATGACCTTTTTCAAGTTGTTTTTATAACCCTAAATTGCACCATACATGCTTACCTGGCATCAGGCCATCTCAGATCCCTTCTTGGCCAAAACAATGTTGAACAAATCTTTAAAAAACCTCTTTTATAAGGGCCCATGTGCCCTACTCCATTACTGCACGCGTGTACATGATAGCTGACCTAAAATAGCCCGTGTGGACCGACAAAAGCATGAAAAAAGGAAAGTTGCCAACGAAACACACAACTTTGGGTGAGTTAACTGAAACTCCCGACCATGCATGGCCGAGGGTTTGTCCAAATACCTAGCTCCTTATAGCCTATAAAAGAAGGGGTAGGGGTCCCATTTGGAAAAGGAAAAATATAGAAAAGAAACTCTGCCCAATTGCATATTCCCATTGTCCCAACCCTTTAGCCATCCTTGTGCCATAAGAGATACAAAGAAAAGAAGTTGGAGGACATTTGAAGAGGAGCCCAGGATCAGGATTCGTGGAGCAGTGGCCAGTCTCAACCTATGTAAGTTGATTCATTTAAAGTAATAAAGAAATGCTTTTCCCATCCCACTTTATGAGTTCTTCATAGTACAGTAAATATATGTTTGAATCTCTAACCCATTGGTCTATAGGTAAAATGCATGTGTAGTTTGTTGCTTGTTTTGCATATAGGTCAGTTTTGAAAGGAGAACTACTAACAATTGATCAAGCGAGAGGAAGGATTGACATTGAACATCCGAAACAAGGTATGTCGATCTAAACCATGTATTTGCTGAAAAGGAATGTGGTTTAAGTCTGGGGATGAAGGTAGAAAGTATATTTCTTTTGGTCATATCTGCATGCATAAGATAACCCTATTTTCTAGTTCGTAAGGGGATTTCCCTCACAACAGAATTAGCGACCATACTGGGGAAGTCTGTAGGGTTCCTAGGAATTTTGTTTTGTTTTTGGGTAGTTTTAAAAGACTGGTTTTCTTGCCTGCTTTTTTAGTTTCTGTAAAGTCTGAGCTAGCAGAGAGTCTGGTTTCCTATACCAGCTGTCTTTGTTATTTGCTTGACTATGTTTTTTCGAGACCCACAGAGGTACACGCAGCCTGCATAAGGTCTGCACGCGTGTACCCACGCCCTACTCTCTTACAGCCCACGTGTAAACGCTACCTGAAGAAGTAGTAGTAGCGTGTAGAGTTCAGAAATTTTTTGAGGTGGTCATCCTCTTCCCTGTCAGAATCAGACATTCTCAGGGGTTTTCTGGGATTCTTTCTAAGTCTTGGTTGTTTGCAGTCTTGTCTCAGATTGGTTTGTTTTACAATTTTTTTCCTTACCTTGTTTGCTTTTTCTATTAAAAAGAGTGTCCAAACCTTCAAGGGATCCTGGTTATCAATATCAGTGGTCTCTTCCTGGTTTGGATTGTCTGTTTTTATTTTTTCTCAGAGTTTAGAGATACACACGACCTGTACAAGGTCAACCCACATGTATACACCCTCTGTCTCTATACAGCTCGCGTTCACACGCTTGTTGTTGGATTATCAATAGAGTGCTTGTGCAAGATAGTTTTTGTTGAGGGTAAGGCAGTCATCCTTTCCCTTGATAAGAATTATACCTCTCAGGTGTTTGAATCTTTGTCTTAGTAGTCAGTAGCTTAGGATTAATCTTACCCTTAGCTTGCTTTTTCTCATTTAAAAGTTGTCGTAAAAAATAATTTTTTAGGGTTTCTAGACAAGTGTGAGAGTCATTTTTTAAGTTGCTAGTGTGTGATTTCTTGAAGTGATTCTTTGCGATTTGCGATTAGGCCATAATTGTTTTTCTTGGTTTTTACTTGTTGTTATTTTTCCTTTTTTCTTTATCAACATTTAAATAAAATAAAAAAATCTCTTTCATTTTCTTGTTGGGTTGAAGAGGGTGATTCTGTAGGGGCCGAATAAATTAAACAACCATTTATTTTATACTTAGCAATAAAATTCAAGAATTTCTATAATTTAGCACATTCGCATGCAAATTCATCAATAATAATAAAATTTTATAAGAGATTAACAACAATGCATAATTTTAAATAATACCTGAACCTGATGTTAATAATCCTCCGTTTGTCCGTCGCTTGCCTCCTTGACCGCTACTGCAAAACACTGCCCAAAACCTAGTTCCTCCCTGCCAACTAGGTAATTTCCTAGCTCCGGGATATCATATGGATATCCTGCCCCCCGTGCCCAAAACCTCCAGCAACCCCGGTGCACTGATACAATCCTACTCCATAATTTCACTTCTCTCTGCAAATCCAGAGCTCCCAAAATCCATCCCCCAACCTCCCGTAGAATGACCTCCCCTCAACCTCCTTCCCCTCCATATTCCTACTTCACCGACTCCCCCTGCTCATTTAGTCTCTACCTAACTCATTTATTACCTTCTTATCCTTTCCCGTTAATGCCCCTTATCCCTCCTTTATTATTTTATCCTCTTGTAGTTAATATGTTATCCCTTGTTGGATACATAACTTAATTTAACAATATAGTTTATTATCCTCCTTTTATTTCTTTACCTTATTAATTAATGAGTTAATTAATACTTAAATTAATCATTGACAATCATGAATAACTAATTAATAATAATTAATTAGTAAATGTTATTTTAAGAAATAATTATTGTTTAGCTAATCTTTTAAGACAGTTATATTATTAAATTAATTATAATTCATAATTATACACACCTATTTAAGCAGGGTTGTTACATACACCCACCCTTCAGGAAACTTCGTCCCGAAGTTAAGGTATCTTATGGTACAAGGAAAAGAAACATGGTTCACACATTCATAACAATTAACCAACATTATCAGTAAGTAAGTCAAGAAAACTCATACATA
>ML782544.1:187746-207495 GCA_009831015.1 Picea engelmannii | reverse complement strand
CCTTTTATTTCTTTACCTTATTAATTAATGAGTTAATTAATACTTAAATTAATCATTGACAATCATGAATAACTAATTAATAATAATTAATTAGTAAATGTTATTTTAAGAAATAATTATTGTTTAGCTAATCTTTTAAGACAATTATATTATTAAATTAATTATAATTAATAATCATATACACCTATTTAAGCAGGGTCGTTACAGATTCTGCATTATTAGCCAGGGAAAAGTCTTTTATTTCATAATTTTTTGCAGTTTACTTAGATCATAAGTAGCTCGTAGTTGAGTGAAATTCCTTTTGAGTTTGTTGTCCAAAATCTTAGAAAATTATATATATATATATATATTTGAAAAGTTGTTGAAATTTTGCATTAAGTGAAAGTTTTTGTTTCCATCTTTTTACTCATTTTTACTTTCGTCTTTTACACATCATCAGTTTCACTTTCATACCCCTTGACATAAGACAAAGCCATAAAATTAATGCTAAATCTAAAATTTATTAGACTTTTATGTTTGTAGGGTTAACCAACTAGTTCAGGATTAGGGCCTTGGATTAGGTTGGAGAGGAAAATCTTCAAGGCCATTACAATAAAACATTGGAGTCTGAGTTAGGGAGTGTCTAAGTCCAGTATAGTGAAAGTTATCTGGGACCCCCCTCTAACACAGGCGATAAACATGAGGTCGCGTGTGGAAAGGTAGCGGAGATAACCCCTCCTAAGCTAGTGTTGGCAAATGTTTAACAGGTGGCGTATGCTTGTCATTGATGGAAAGTACAACAGTGAAGATGGCATGAGTATAGGGAGATTGTAACAGACGGGCATCAGAAGCAGTTTGGGAAGACATTGCAGGAAGAATGTAATAGATGGGCATTAGAAGCAGTTTGGGAAGACACTGCAGAGGATGGTTGGCATGCTTTATAGGAAGTATGCGCTTGTCATTGATGGCGGGATCAGAGTGTGCATCGATGGAAAAACAGGAACAACATAAGCTTAGGAGGAATTAGCACAGAGTCGACTACAGTGCATAGGTGTGCACCAGGGATGAGGTTAACTCATGGCTAAATCTCAAGGGAGATAGAGTACTTAGGATCATAGGCGGATCAAAGGTCGAGGCCTTTGACACTTAGAAATTATTCCAAGTAAGGAGGATGCGTAAGCTTGGAGGAGAAGCGTCAGTGATCGTTGGATCCCATCCCGAATTCTCGATGACCATCAGATCTCAATGTAGACAAGAGGAGCACGCAGATATGGAGGATAGATCTCGGGCGTTAGATCCGAGTGCAGGGTCCAACCACCGTTGGATCGAGGAGAACCTGCACATTCTTTAAAGTGAAAGGAGTAGAGGGCTCACAAAATCCCGAAAGAAGGAGGACCGTCCATCTACAGGCAGGACACGTGGGGATAGATCGTCAGGTCACTGACTGGAGAGTCAAAGGAACGATGTTCCCTAACCTCTCGAAATCGCGATATCTGAAATCGCGATTTAATCTCAGCCGTCAGATTAAGGTTGAATATGGACTGTTGATTCTAGTCCATGTTGGAGTTTCAGGGATCGAGAGTTGGAGATGCCAAGTAATATCATCCACAGAAATCTCGATTTCCCGATATGCAAAATCGCGACTTAATCGCAGTCGTTGAACCAAGATCAGATCTGGACCATTGATCCAACTCCATATCGGAGTTTCGCGAATCGCGACATGGAGAGGGAAAAGAAACAATGCAACAAGAATTGCGAAATCATGATTTAATCGCAGCCATTGAATCAAGGTCTGATCTGGACCGTCGATCTCAGTCCATTTCAGAGTTTCACGGATCGAGAGTTGAAGATGTCAAAGAACAATAACCACAGGAATCCTGAAATCGCGATATGCGATATTGCGATTTAATCACAGCCATCAGATCAAGATGTGATCTAGACCGTTGATACAACTCCATTACGAAGTTTCGTGGATCGAGACTTTGAAGTGACAAAAACACTGAACGTCAAGAGTGTCGAAATTGCGATGTGTGAAATCTCGAATGAATCTGAACCGTCAGATCAAGATATGATCTGGACCGTCGATCTGACTCACGTCAGCATACCACGTCATCTAGGAGCACGTGGCACAACCAGGTAATGAAAAGTGTCAGAATGATTCAACATTTCAGGCACATGTAAGTCACGAATCAGAGTGACATGTGGCAGTATTCAACACGTGTCAATCCACGTGTGACGTGAGCAGATTTACACCACTTTAGATTTTTGGAAATCGGGAGATGGACAGATGTCGAAGGATGAGGAGGGGCTAAAGGGAACGAGCCTTGTCACACGGTAAGGTGGAGAATGATACAAAAGGTGACATGATAGGAGTGGGGTCCTTCGTCAATACCCCACCATTCCGGACCCCCCCCCCTCCGTATTAAATGCAAAAAGGCAAGGGGGGTCCGGAATCGCTTGAGCACCATTGATCTAGGTACTCTAATCCTAGATTCTCAAGAGATGCTTGCCCAATTCCGGACCACCCCCCCCTCCGCTTAAAGGTAGAATGGCAGGGGGCTCCGGAATCCAATCCCGACCGTAGATCTGGGAGCACAGATTCTGGTCATCCATATTTGCTTGCTGCATATCCAAAAGGTGCATTTGTACCCCAAACTTAGGAAGGCATAAGATCGACTGCGCCAAAGAAGACGAGGAGTCTCAACTGCCAAAGAGGTTGAGAAATCTCAGCAGAACACCCAGTGATGCTAGACGCATGGTGGAAAACGACCAGAGAAGCTGAAGAGTCACGATGATGATCAGACAGAGCACTCAAGTTACGAAGGAATTTGGCGTGGAGTGTGCATCCATAGGCATTGCGAATATTGCATGCACAAGGAGCACAGGTACTATAAGAATGATGAACAAAGAAGATATGGTGGTGGTGGTCATGGTGGAGGATTCAAGTGTGAGCAAGGAGGTAGAGCGCAGGAGTAAATATGCATGGTAGAGGAAGGTTGCATCAAAGGGATATAGTGCAGAGAGTATAAAAGGCAGAATAACAGAAAGTACAAGTGGCATGCAAAAGACACTGATGCAGACAGGGCAGAGTAGCGTAATAGGACAACAACAGGGCTGGTAAGCCATTGAATTATTTTATATCGCTGTAGAGTTTCAGTAACAAAGAATTTATTAATCAGGGTGGTTGGGAGGTGCTAGGGAGGACTGGTGTCCTCAAAGGTTCAAGTGGGTGCTAGAACACAGGGAGTTGGTGCTTCCTTCTAGTTGGTGCTAGAGAAACCAGGGAGTGGGTGCTTCCTTCTAGTTGGTACTAGAGAAACCAGGGGGTTGGTGCTTCCTTCTAGTGGGTGCTAGAGAAAACAGAGAGTCGATGCTCTCAGCAAGTTGCAACTTGCAAAAACAGAGGTTGTAGCCTCACAATGAGTTGGTGCTCATATGTATGATAATGTAAAGAATGTAGATAATACTTATCATATAAAGAAAAGGAGGTATTTACCCTGTATGGGTTTCCTCGGGAACTATCTGTCTCTGTCTTTCTCATATATGTGACTGATGCTAAATGTGCCTTTGTTTATTTCACTGCATTATTGTGACCATCATTGAGTGCCTTGTAAAGATGTTAAAAGAAGCATAATTGTTTAAGCACGGTAACAACTGATTCACCCCCCCCCCCTCTCAGTTGTCCAACAGCTGGACCAATCATAGTGGAGAACACATATAGAGGGATTGTTTTGAGATTTCGTCGATCACATTTGCCACGGGGCTTCGTGGGTCTCGAATCCATTTGAGGTCCTCAGTTGTCTTCTAGACCACTTTCTTTCGATACCCTTGACAGGTTTCGGGCTCGATACCCTGCTCATTGTGGTCTACCTGACATTCGACTGTACCCTCCTGGTGACTGTTCACACACTGACAACCTAGTTGCCTATCTTTTTTAGGGACATACACAGGTGACTGCGGGGGTATACCGTGGTACCTAGGACAAACATCGGGCCACGCTTTGCAGAGTATACCCAGAGGGTGCTTCCGTTTTCGAGTTTCACTTGCACCGGTAAGTTTCTCTAGTGTTGGTTGTTGTAACTGTTCTTCCAAGTAATTTAGTGTTTTCCTGTCTTATCTTATAGGGACTTTTCTAGTGTGTGTTACTTTTGAGCATTTAGACTACCCTAGAGTGTCTTTGATCTTCTCACACAGTGGAGGATCATGAGCTCCGCTTGTCACGAAGGCTTCTTGACCTATCGCCGGTTACACTCGAGCCACCCCTGCCACCATTAAGGTGAAAGCTAGGCCAACAAGGGTCTTTTGAAGCGACTGGGTTACAAGCAATTGTGCTCGACCAACATCCAGAGGAATTGACCATTTTGGACCTTGGATAAAATGCTCTTGGCCCAGTTGAAACCCCAACCACTGATTTTTTGGCACCTTTCATCGTACCAATTCAATTTTATGAGTGTTAGATAGTGTTGCACACAACAATGGAAACAAATGTTGTTACTCCTTCTGGGAATTCTTCAATTCCCACTACAGTTGTCACCACAGGAGAGTTTTCACCTCCTAACCCACCATCAACGGTCCAAGCCACCATAGACTCGACCACCTCTACATCGCATAGTGGTCTGATCTCATCTTTGGCAGCGGCCACAACCCCTTTCACACCAACTGCGACAGGCCCTCTGTTCTCATATGGGATGCCTAGTTCGGGTACAAGTCCTGTACTTTCCTACTCCACTTTACAGACTTTAGGTCTGGGGGCAGGGAGCTCTAGCGCTCCTTTGCAAGGTCACATGGGGGGCACTCCTACTCCTTTTAACGCTTTCCCTTACAGAGGAGGTCATATACCTCCTTCGTCCCCTTCACTCGGTGGCTCGCATCAGCAATCCGCCGGGCAACCTACACACCATAGTTTATTTGGAGCGGGGATTCAAGGACCAACTTCGCATAATGTGCCGGTAGGTTCGACACCGTTTTCTTTGATCAGAGCATTTGGTAACAATACCTTCTCGTCCGCTGCCTTCCCGACTGGGGGAAATCCTATTTTTGGACAATCTATTCCTATGCAGGGTACTATTCCTGCACAGGGGGAAAACCTAGGAACTTCTTCCGCATCAAGGCCTTGGAATTCTTGGCAAGGATCCATTCCCTCATCCGGAATGCCGATTTGGGGTAATTATTTCCACAATCAATGGAACCCCAGAAAAACTACTATGCCTATCCCCACAGGACCGACATGGGGTAACCCTTCCCAAAGTCCTTCGAATGTAATGCATGCCCAGCCATCTATGTCCTATTTTAGAAGTCAGCCGACGATGTCTCCACCTACACAAAATCCATACGCTGGCCAGGGCCATGGTTTCTACCAGAATCCGGGCCAGCAGCCAAACTTTTCTTGGAAACCTGGTGCCAGTCAAACTCTAGGCCCCTTTTTCCCAGGTTATCACCAACAACGCAAACTCCCCTTCCTAGCGAATTTGCACTTGCCAGATTTGACAAGGTTGTTGAATGACCCTATTTGTCACGATCCACATTGGCCTCCTATGCCGACAAAGTTGCCTTCGGACATTCCAAAGTTCGAAGCCAAGCCTAGCGAAGATCCAGGAGATCATGTGACTACCTTCCATCTTTGGTGCTCATCTAACTCATTGAAAGATGACTTCGTACAATTGAGATTGTTTCAATGTACTCTCATTGGGAGTGCCACAGAATGGTACATTGAGCTCGATCGCTCAAGATACTCTTCCTTCAGTGAGCTGGCAATGGTTTTCCTAAACCATTTCCAGTTACCTGTGAGATACGACGTTGACACAGAGCTGCTGGCCAATTTCGAACAGACAACAACAGACCATATCTTTGATCACATCCGAGAATGGAGACACCGGAAGAGTTTAATTAAGGTGCCAGTCCCACCAGCATTCCTTCTTGAGTGGTTCCTTAAGTCTTTGGTCCCGTAGTTATCCAAATACGTCACAACGTCGGGAGTATTCTCCGAAGAATACGCCATCATGAGAGATCAACAATTTGAACTCATTTATTCTCAATCCGGTTTATTGTACAACATCTTTCCATATGTGCCACGCTTAATACTGGATAAAACTAGACAGAGAGTTGGACCACATGCCGATGGTATTGTTGGTTCAGCACAAACAAATCCCGCTGAGCAATTGATGAAGTAGTTGCAACAGTTATCTATACAACACACAACGGTCAACCAAACTACTACTTTGGCTGCTCCCCCTACCAAAACGTCAGAGGTACACATAGTGCAATCAGCTAACCCAAAGGCCACCCAATATCCTGAAGGAAAGAAAAAACAATGAAAGAAGGGTAAGGGGGATAAAAAATCTACCGATAATGCTGGCGGGGACAACACTGAGAAACGGAAGGCGAGGTATCCATGCAACGTGTGTGCGAAAGACCACCTGGCCCATCTATGTCCTCGGCTTGCAGAAGCCCAAAAGTTTGTGATGCAACAACAACCTACTGTGTTGACCAATCCATTTCAACATGGGAAAAATCTAACCCAAACCTCTGCAAGCACGGAAGGGGGCAGCCAAGGACCATCTTCGTCTTCGAACAACCCCACATCCGCGAATGTATATATGGTGAAGGGTGATGCTTTTATATTGACTAGAGTGCATGACTATAGTAAACCAAGCACTTCTGAGAAGGGAAAATAAGCCGAACTCCCATCTCTTTCTCTACAGATTGAGAAGATGTTGGGCGAAACAATGACACGCATTCCTAAAGGTGCATTCAAAAAAGATTCTCATAACCCAAACACAAGGGCCACCCAGAACTACTTTGTGGTGGAAGATTTATCACAAACCCCTTGTGAGATGTCTGCTTTGGAGGTCCTCCAAAGCTACCCTTCCCAGAGGAAAGCCTTGTTAACTGCTTTAGGATCTACCGAGACTTGTAATCCAGGTACAATCATGCTGGATACAACCGACTTAAAACCTCATCTGCCTTACCACGTAGCGTTTCAGATAGTAGTGGCTTATCCCACGAAAACTTTTACTCGGAATATATTCCACACGGTGGTTGATGAGGGAGCCTCAACATGCGTTATGTCGTTGGCATGTTGGAAGGCCATTGGCTAGCCTGTTTTGTCTCCGTCACCTACTCTCCTTACTGCTTTCGATGGTCGTTTGTTCCGACCACATGGTATCATTCCCTCTTTCCCCATGCAGTTAGGAGGGAAGACCGTGTGTGTCGAGGTAGAGGTAGTCGATGTGCCCCTCGACTATAACCTCTTGTTAGGGAGGAGTTGGACTTATTTCATGCAAGATATGGTTTTTATAGTTTTCTGGGTCTTGTTGTTTCCACACGAGGGTCGGATAGTGACCATCGATCAATTTTCTTTCTTTAGACTTGACCCTTCATTGGGGGCATCCACGGTCCGATGATTGATAATCCTCAACCAGGTCTAGTCAATGTAGGGGTTGGTTTATGCCCATCTTTGATGGGTGCCTTTGATTACCCGCCCCCTTAAGGCGATATCAAGTTTATATCCAATCACCATAAGGTTGAGATTTTTCATGTTTCTTCATTCCGCACGACTTACTTCGACGATCTGTGCATATTTCCTTCCCCATCGGTCACGATGGATGGGATAGGGCACCCAAGCATTTCCATGCCCTTGTCCGCAGCTGAAGTAGCATACTCTTTAGTCCAGCAAGCTTCAGCCAACACTGATCCAACTCCTGCACAAGAGTTCGATCCACTTCTAGAGCCTATTTGGGCTCAAGGTTCTCTCTCTCACACCGATTCATTAGACTTAGTATTTCCCTCTGATGAAGCTACAATTGAAGCAATGACTAGTCCATACAAACCCTGGGATGATCTTCATCACAGATCATACTTCCTCCCAGAGTTAAGCAGAATTGAGGCCGAAGAATTCACCTTGACTATGATTGGAGATAGGTCTTGTCCTATTAATCCCTTAGCTACACACGAGATCTATGTTGAGGGTAATATGGTAACCATTGCTGAAACGATACCTATCAAAATCTCCAGAACCCCTGGCATCATAGACAATGTTTTCGTCGGAGCATACTTCTCCCCCAAGGAGATGTCAGGCATCGACCCACAAAGAGTTGATCATGAGCTAACTTTTTTGTTTTTCAAGCTCACTTTGAGATCCGAAAGAAACATTCGGCGAGACTGCATTTATGCTTTTCGATCTCATCTGGATTAACTGAGAAAAGTAACCTCTATGGGTCTTCTTTTAAGCCCTTTTCAGACCCTCTAAATATGAAACGATTGCTGAGCGATCTTGTGGCCTTTCATGCTCGTTAAAACTGAAATTTGAAGTCACGTCTGTTCGGCGGTAGTTTACCCCTTTTTCGGTCCGGACGGTCAACTGTACGAACAAAGGTATACTCTATGGAACTTCAGCTCTATAGAAGAGTACTCTCAGGTATAATTTTATCCCTTTTTCGGGCCTGAGGGACTAAACTTACGAAGAAGGAACCCCCACAGAGTCCATAGTTAAGCTCTTTTCAGACTCCCTAAAATTGAAAAGATCATCGAGTGACCTTATTCTTTCACACTCATTAAAATGGTCTAGAAGAACATTCCTGACGGAGTCCATAGTTAAGCTTTTTTCAGACTCCTTAAAAATGAAAAAATGGCCGAGTGATCTTGTCCTTATCACACTCGTTAAAATGGTTTTGAATAGATGTCTTGTCGGTGCTAGTTTACCCCTTTTTCGAACCGACTAGACTATCTTCAAAAAAGGTACCCCAATGGAGTCTCCTTTTATGTTTTTTCAGACTCTCTAAATATGAAAAACCACCGAGCTTACCTTCTCTAGGCTCGTTAAACTTCCATCGAAGGACGTTACCATTGTGCATTTTGTTAACCGCGTTTGCATACCTTATACGCCAGCCTTGTAACAGTTTGCTTCTGCGTCTGAACACCCTTGGCCCCTAGAGGATTTTTCCCGAGTATCATTATACTAGAACATCAGTCTTGTCCTTGTGCCTTGAACTTGTATGTTTGCAACACTCATTCCTCCATTGTAATGTAACATTCCTTTATTCTTTTTCCCAAAATTATTGAAAAGGACAAAAAAAAAATCAAATATACCACAAAAAGAGGATGGGAAAAGTATTTTCTTTATTGGTAGCATAATGAGTCGCCCTTGGATAAATCACATCTGTCCATTTGTTCATCAAACTATGGTATGTAGTACGACCTTAGGAAGTTGTTCTCGCTATATAGAGTTGTGTCCTCCTCCATTTGGTTATCCTTCCAAACATATGGAGAGTTTACGTTGCCTCCTGCTTCGTAGACTTATGATTAATGCCATGTTGCCTAAGTCTCATCATTTGTCGTGCTATTGTCCAAGGGAAGTTTGTCGCCAAGCCTGAGTCATCCCCTCTGCAATTTGTCTCTTTCCCTCATACCTGGCCATCCTGAATGTCCAATCAAGTCCTTGTTCGAAATCAATGAAGCCTTCAGTTTGATCATCAAGTCCATGATCGACGAGTTTTCAAAGACCTCTGGGTAGTGCAGTCGTACACTCATATTACACTCCTACCTAAATTTTGAATATTTTGAAGTAGTTTCTCGAGCTCTAAAGACCTCATCTCCAGCCATCAGGCCGTATCAGCTTCTAGAAGATGGATACTCTATATGTATATCTTTTTGATTTCGAGATGTAGCTCCACTGTGTATTGTTCACAACTACTCTTTATATAGTTATATGACATGGATCTACAATGTATTTGATTGGTAGACATGAATCTATCTTATCCCGAGCATGGGTATGCCTGCCTCGGTGAGACATTTGTTATTTTACAGACGATGCCTACCGGTTCCTGATCCTTGGGCTCAATCATTCAGCACATCAGTAACAATTGGTAATCTATTTCGGCCATCAAATGCTCTTCTGACCTCACACATTAGGGGGCCTCTTTTATAACCATAAATTGCACCATACATGCTTACCTGGCATCAGGCCATCTCAGATCCCTTCTTGGCCAAAGAACTTCTAAACAACTCTTTAAAAAACCTCTTTTATAAGGGCCCACGCACCCTACTCCATTATTTCACGCGTATACACGCTAGCTGACCTAGAACAACCCACGTGGATCGACAAAAGCACGAAAAAAGGAAAGTTGCCAACAGAACACACAGCTTTGGGCGAGTTAATTGAAACTCCCAACCATGCATGGCCGAGGGTTCGTCCAAATACCTAGCTCCTTCTAGCCTATAAAAGAAGGGGTAGGGGTCCCATTTGGAAAAGGAAAAAGATAGCAAAGAAACTCTACCCAATTGCATTCCCTTTAGCCATACTTGTGCCATAAGAGATACAAAGCAAAGAAGTTGGAGGACATTTGAAGAGGAGCCCAGGATTAGGATTCGCGGAGCAGTGGCCAGTCTCAACCTCTGTAAGTTGATTCATTTAAAGTAATAAAGAAATGTTTTTCCCATCCCACTTTATGAGTTCATAGTACAGTAAATATATGTTTGAATCTCTAACCCATTAGTCTATAGGTAAAATGTATGTGTAGTTTGTTTCTTGTTTTGCATACATGTCAACTTTGAAAGGAGGACTGCTAACAAGTGATCAAGCAGGAGGAAGGATCGACATCGAACATCCGGAACAAGGTATGTCGGTCTAAACCATGTATTTGCTGAAAAGGAATGTGGTTTAAGTCTGGGGACGAAGGTAGAAAGTATATTTCTTTTGGTCATATCTGCATGCATAAGATAACCCTATTTGCTAGTCTGGAAGGGGATTTCCCTCACAACAGTTGTGATAACTTAGCCTACATTTTTTGTTTAAGCCCTGTATGGCCTTATCACAACTGGGAGGACTTTCATTCTCATTAAAAATCATACCATGCGTATGCAAATTCGATGTGGTTTGGGTGGCATGGACATTGAACCCTAAACCAGTGATACGTCCAAGCAAAGGTTGATAATGGATATGTGTCGTATCTGTTTTCAATGATAGGATGCTAATTGTTCGATCGTAATTTGAATCAATAGACCATGAATGGACAGTGTCATCTGGCAGGGCCAACCAGACCTAGATACTTACTCTGAATATGATAGATAGCCATTGCAAACAGAACCTGCCACCCTCCACATTTCCTTTTTCATATGGCAGTGCCATGTTTAAAAGGTATTCTTGCCAACTTCCAATTGCCGACATATTTTCTAGGAGATATGGCGAAAGGCCTTTATGAAAGCAACTAAAATTTTGTTATTTGCCGCATATAATTTCATTGCAAAATGACTGTACAATGTAAAGCCGCAGCAACTGCACATCGAACTCTGTTGCTACCAAAAAACAAATTTCTTTGAACATACTATCTCCACAGCTAGATATAACAATTTTTGCTATCTGCAAACCATGGCAGTATATGCGATGCATAATACGTGTCTAGTGAGATTCAAGGTATTTGAAAATGAGGGACAAGTAAATATTAGGTCCTCCAAGATTACATATGGAAATTTTTTTGTACAGTAGTGGTTCATAATGAACACTGACATGATTGACATCATGGAACAAGATGCAATAGGGATTGCTAGATGCAGTTTTGTTGAATAGTAGATATTTTGTTTTTCTTGTCAATAAACATATTCCAATTGATATATTGAGCCACTTAGACAACCACCGTATACAAAATGTATCTCCCCAAAGTCCTCTCTCATGTGCAGGCAGAATTGGAGATGCAGACAACCAGATCTTTGAAAAATACGTAGCGACATCATGTATTCCATGCAATTGCTGAAGAAAATCATATTCCAATTCGTATTCATATGACTCCAATGCCTCAGCATGGCCATTTTTTAAACAACCCAAGAAATAATATATCAATCCATTGCGCAGGTCAGTCGAGGAATAACGGAAATGCAGTAGAACCTGAAATGCATCGAAAAGGCAATCTCCTACAGTATACGAGAATGCATCCAATCTAAAAGGCCCATTGCTATGAAACACCTCATCAATGTTGTCATGTATAATGGAGTGTGTATCTATTTCATACAAATCAACATATATTACTTGTTTCATCTCTTAAAATGTGATTTTCAAGTTGTTTCTTAGCTATTTTCAGTTTGTATGAAAATAGAGAAAAGGGGAAAAAAGAATAAAACGAAAAAAAAAAAGACAAATAGAAAATTACAAGAACGGAGCTGCGTACCAATCCCAGTATGTGTCCTTCAACCTTCTTCTTATCAAATTAAATTCCCCCTAGTCACCACAATAGATGACAAGAAAACAAACCTACACTGAACAGTGAACCAAACAGAAGAAACAACGCAAATAAATAACACTATAAATTTGTTGAACACAAAGACCGATTTGAACCTATTCATGGTGTGCATACTACAATATTCTTAGAGGTAGAAGATGTTATGCAAAATAGAAAGGAAAGGACAAAGGCAACAGGTGGACGATTTGTTTTGACCCACAAAATAAAAGCATTCCCTGTCACTACACCCCGACGGATGGATCCCTCTTGTGACAGCTACGAATTCGTTTTCTAAACCCCTTTTCATTTCAATTTTTGAAATAGCTATGGCACAATATCCAGGATGTGGCAGTTGGCATATGGAGACGTAGGGTTTCCATGAACAAAAAATAAGACCACACAGAAAGATGTTCTGCAACAGAATTTCAAGGAGGGGACTCCTACCATTGAAAAATCTTACCTGCAAGGTGCAAAACACCAAGTAGAAAAAAAGGAATAGCAATGGAACGATGGCACAAAAACTTACCCATCAACGAGGGATGACAAGAGCTCAACCCCAAAACTTACAAACCGCAACAACAGGTCCAACAGCTTGCAAAGTTGAAGAACAACAAACCAGTGAACAACCACGAAGAGGTTCAACTGCAACTGTAGGACCTCAACTTTGAAAAGTTGAATCAAACAAGAACAAGAAGCATGGAACGAACCAACGAACAAGCATCAACCACTGAACCAGTGATGCCGGTGGAGAAAAAATTTGCACAATTTCACTACAAACAACACCATAAAAAAAATGGAACGTAACTGTATTGCAACACATTTGTACAATAAACATTTAAGGCTACGAGACTTGTTAGGTAAACACTTAAGACTATCATAACCGTCGAAGGGCGTCGCCCTGTGCAAACATTTAAGAAAGAATGCAACATGGCAGGCCTATTTACGTATGCAATAATGACAAAGACTCTCAAAGCACACAACAATAAAGAAAACATCACACATAGTAATAGTAATAAAATAATAATAATAATAATATTAACAATAGTTCGAACAATGGAGACTATGGTAAAAAATAAATTTGAGTGAGACAACAAAGTAATATGAAAACTGACTATCCATGTGCAATAAGACCTCAAATCTATTAGTACAAACTTTGGATATCTAAACATTTCAATACAAATAGTACAAATTAAGAAAATCATAGTACATGATAAAACTTTGGATATGGAAACATATAATTCATTGGGAATAGCAAAGCCGACAATAAGACCTCAAATCTATCATCCAATCAGATCATGACATATATGGGTTTTTTTAATATATAAAAAATAATGCTTTTACTTCTGTAGTTCGAACATTAGAAAGTATGCAAAAATTAGTAGTCAAACCACAAAGTAATATGAAGTCAACAAATTATCGATCGCTATAATCCATCTATACCTTTGACAGAGACTAATAAGAGAAATAGTTACAAAAAAACAAATCCTGTCTTTAAAATTATTCATCAAGAAAATAAAGATTTTTGAGAAATTTGTTATAAAAACTATTACAATATTACCTACTCATTTAATACAATATTAATCTTATATTTATAAAATTTAAATTAACAAGTTAATTTGAGATATATACTTAATGTATATGCCAAAGTTTAAAAATTTATTATAATTAACCATAATTAAAATTAACATACCACATAAAAAAACATAAAACTTACAACTTAAAATATATATAGAAAACATGTGAAGAGGGAGGCTGTGGGAGGAGAACATATTCACTAATTCCATGTCTCGGAGAAAACTCCTTTAGAATGATTTGAATATTTAATTATAGCCTTCTAAAGCAAGAGATAGGGTTTGCTTATCTTTCAAACCTAGTTTTAAAGCTTTTAGTACCATTGTTTTTTCATTTGTCCTTCTATTCTACTAATATTTCAAGATCTCGAAGGGGCCAAGGTTCCAAGCGAATTTTGGGGTCCATTTAAATTTTTTTTTAAGCTACTAATAATATTTAGTATTAGTTTAATTAAGTTATAATATTATTACGTCGAAAGGTGTACACTTATTGATAATGGGCACATTTAATAGGTTTTTAGTGCTTTTTTTTCCAAGAAATTTTTTTCTCGAATTTATATAGGGTATAAATTCATTTACAAGTAAGCTGCAGCGAGCTTTGAATTGTGGTCAATGCACGAGCAGAGAAAGACCAATACAATCAAGACAACAATGTTTCTATGCTGGGGACAATACCATCAATGCGGGGAGAAAACTGGAAAGTGAAACAAGCTAAAAAGCTTTCAAAATAACTGTCAACTATCTACAGCAATGAGGGACAACAATCATCGATCAAAAGATACTAATGTAGGAAATATGACTCTCTATCCCTCTATCACAGTGGTAGATCGAGAGTCTCCCTGCCACTTCATTTAGGGCTCTCTTTGAGAGAGCGTCCACCTCGCTATTGTGTGATCTGGAAATGTGATGGAAGTTGATAGATCCAGCGTTTTTTGCTTCCAGCATTCGACATGGACTGAATGAAGCTTGGATTTTTGAGTAATCCAGCCGATAATAACTCTCGAGTCACCAAGGATGAGTAAGTGATTGATAGACCAAAAGGAAGATAGAGTGAGGGAGGCCCATAACCCCATGAGCTCAGCTTTAGTATTTGTACCCGCACCGCAGTTGATAAACCATTTTGTGATCCTCGACGGATGGTTTTTGAAAATGCCTCTAGCCCCACAGCATAAGCCATTTGACTGTGCAGCTCCGTCAAAGCAAGCGAGGGTGTACCCTTCAGGCATCTTAAGATCAACCGCTTTGTAAAGGAAATATTTAACTGTAGACGACTGCTAGTTGAAGGAGGCAAAAACTCTGTGCACAAGAGCCGGCAAGGAAGGAGGCCGATCCTCAAAAAGCGCTTTGTTCCGTTCAATCCAAATTTGCCAGCAGACGTGGGCAGCCATACAAATCAGAGAGGAGTTTTGTGTGTTCCACGAATTAAAACAGTCCGAGATGGTGACGCCGCTCCAGGAAAAGGGAAGAGAATAATGCTTGAGCAGTCTAATCCAAACCTCCTTCATGAAATCACAGTGTACCAGAAGATGGTGAATGTCTTCAGAAGCTCGGAAACAAAGTAGACAGATTCCGGGCCCCTCCCAGCCTCTCCGGCGGAGCATGTCCCAAGAGAGAATCTTCTCTTTTCTAGCGAGCCAAATAAAAAGTTTATATTTAAGGGGGATTTCCCAATTCCACAGCTGGAGATACCATGAATTATCGGCTCCGAGATTCAGCTGTTTTAGAAGAGAAACATAAATATTCTTTACTGAGATGATGCCCATGGCATCCCCTCCAACCCACAATAGATAATCCAACTCATCAATAAGGGATATGCCGACGCTTCTAAGTGCAGAGGTGAATTGGTTCCATTCGGTGGCCCACCATCCACTTAAAGACAGGTCGTCTCTTCCCATCCAACTATCCGGAAGAGAGAGGGCGCCAATCGGAACTCTAACCTGTGCTAAATACAAAACATTTAAAGAGAAGAGCTGCGAGCACAGAGTCGGAGAGAGTAGCGAGCTATCCTCCAACCCGAGGATCTTATCCCTTCCGATGATAATCTCCGTACCAGAGCCAGGCTTCCATTGGAGCCAATGGAGTATCACTGGAGAGGAAGCGACCAGGCCCTTCCAGAATGAGGAAGCCCTCTTCAGCTGAAAGGATGACTTTCAAAGCCAGTTGCAAAGCGGCTGGGAGCCCAGGTATTTTTCCATAATGATTCGGTGCCAAATGTTTTCGTGAGTAACTGCTCTCCAAAAAGAACTAGCCATAAGGGCTATGTTGAAGGTGGAGAGGTTCTTGAGACCCCAGCCCCCTGCCCTTCGAGGTTTTGACAGTGTCTCCCAACTGCAAAGGTGAAAACGGTGTTTACGCACTTGGCCATTCCACAGAAAATTGAAAGAGAGTCTTCGAAGAATAATGATGATCTTATTTGGAATCCGCTCCAGGGTCATCCAGAAAACCGCAAGGATTTCCAACACCGATTTAACCAGGGTGAAACGACCACCTAGGGACAGCCATTTATTACACCAGAAGCCAATTTTTCTTTCAAAAATTGCTACAAGCCATCGCCAATCATCAGGAGAGGAGGCTCCCAGCTTGAGCTGGAAACCAAGGTACCTGAAGCCTTCACTCAGGTCAATAAAGGTGAAGGGAATGGAGTCTTTGAAGCTAAGAAGTTCAGGATCCGTTAGTCCCCATAAATGGACTGAGGATTTGGAGTGATTGATGGATAATCCCGAGACAGAGCATAAGAGATGTAGCACGTCCTGGATTACTAACCACTCTGCTAGACCAGCTTTCATCATGAGGAGAACATCGTCGACGAACATAAGATGAACGATCTTTATGAACTTAGAAATCTTTATGTCGGAAATGTGGTGTTCAGTGAAGCTTTTGGAGAGGAGGAGGCTAAGGCCTTCCATTATCAAGATAAAGAGATAAGGGGAGAGTGGGCATCCCTGACGGAGCCCCCTCTCACTTTTGAAAAAACTTGTAGCCTCTCCATTGATTATTACTGTAAAATTAGCACTAGTGACACATGCCAAATTCCAATTAGTAAGCTTGTCTCCAAAGCCTACTGCGTGTAGAATTAGCCTCAAAAACTCCCAATCAATGCTGTCGAAAGCTTTTTTGAGGTCGAGCTTCATGACTAGCGCCTTTAAATTTTTATGCTTGATGCTATGGATGCACTCGTGGGCTGCTCCAATAGCATCCCGGATTCTTCTGCCCTTCAAGAATCCGAGTGCTTAATCAGTTTTGTATGGACAAGATTAAATATTGATGGAATATTCATAATCGTCCCAATAAATCAATGGTTATGATTTCAACCACTAACTTCCTCAATTTACATGTTTTTTTTTTTACTTTTACTTAATTATATTTAAAATTTACTCTGGTGACTAGGTGATTGCCACCTCTAAGTAATTAACTTTTCATTTTCTAGTTCTAAGTAATTAATGTTTCATTTTCTGGACCAATAAAAATTTTTAAGGCTTTCACCAGCCACAATTTTCTTTTTTGGGCCCGTTGAAACCTTTAGGCGTTCACCAGCCGCAAAAGTTTGCGACCACAATTTTCTTTTCTGGGCCCGCCAAAACCTTTCTACATTCACCAGCCGCAAAAATTTGTGACTATACTAATACGTAGTAATTCCATGGACTAATTATCTGAAGATATTAGACATGAATTCTAAAAATAGTTTGTTTGGTTTTAGTAATCATTGAAAAAAACAACAAATTTATAATTAATTCATTTACCCAAAACAATGGATTGAAAAACAAAATGTGTATCTAACACCTATTGCCGAGTAGCAAATAACACAAGAATGTGAAAGTTAAATTTGACAATGATAACAAATGACATAGGTGGAAACATGGAAAAATAGTTGAAAATAAAAAACATGACTAAGTATGAAAATTCAATACTTCACATACAAACTACAACTTAATTAACTTCAAATATTTAACCAAATCGAATCGAACCAAAAACATGGACTAACTGCTATGCCCCTTATTTTTTATTTTTATATGTGATGATTTACACAAATATCTAAAACTTACTTTAAATATTTAACCCAATCAAATCAAAAGTAGAGACGGACTACTATACCTCTTATTTTTATTTTTATATATGATGATTTAGACAAATATCATAATCTTTTAACTATAAAGTGACTCTTTAATATAACCCTATAAACAAGATTATTTAAGTGCAACCACATGAAAATCCTTTGAATAACAGTTGTTCTCTTATGGTTGCATGTGAAGAATGTTTGCTTATTATTTTGAGATTTTTTTATTAATAATTGTTTTTAAATAATATTATATTTAATTAAAAAAAATCAAATGAATAATATTCTAAATTATTATGAAAAGAGAAATTTTTTAAATCACTAATCTTTTAAGAAAAAAAAATCAAATCAGTTTATTTATTTTCAAAGTAAAATTTAATAATTTTTATAAAATTTTATAAATATCATAATTTTTTAATATATCAATAAATAATTAATTCAAAAAATAAAACAATAGTGTTTAACATGAATTGAAATTTATCATTTCCTTTCCTTTATATAAGGTTGTAAATCCATTTATTTTTAAAGCAAAATTTAATATTTTTTATAAAATTCTGGAAATATCATAATTTTTTAATATATCATTAAACAATTAATTCAAAAAATAAAACAATAATGTCTTATCAGAACAGGAATTGAAATTTATCATTTCTTTTTATATAATGTTATAAATCTATTTCAAATATGATAAAATTTGAAATTCAAATTTATTATTATTTTTTTATATAATGTTATAAATCCATATAACAATATAATATTTTGAGAAAAACAATTATAAAACTTTGTATAGACAAATTAATGAAAATAAATATGATAATATTTTCCATAAGTTTCAACAAGATTGACATTAATATAAAATTTTATAGATTTGTTTTTAGAAATTATAACAACCTAATATTTCCTGATAAATATTTTATTCCTTACTTGATTGTAGCCTTATAATTGACAACATTGCTTTTAAACTATTTAAATGTGTATTGAGCATGACCTAAACTTTTTATCAGTCATTATCGGACACGTAATCACCTAGCCGATTTTTCCATCTTCATCATCGCAATGGACAAAGAAATTCCAAAGGTTTCCCAAAGTCCGCACTTTTTCAAAATTAATTATGCTTTTTTAAGTGCTCTAAAGGGAGGGGCCTTCAAGATTAGATTAGATTCTCGAGGATTTTTTTTTTTAAATCATAATGCAGAGTTTGGCCAGTTTGGCCACATGGACAATGCTGAGAATAGTGTGCAGTTGGTGGTTTAATGTTCATCTAGATGTGTCACATAAAATATAAGCCTTTATTTGTGAGGATTTTCTTTAAAAATCATAATGTGGAGTGTAGCCACATGGACAACGCTGAGAATAGTGTGTAGTTGGTGGTTTAACGTTCATCTGGTTGTCACATAAAAGAGCAACAACCTTCAAGATTAGATTATATTATCCTTTATTTATGAGGATTTTCTTTATAAAAAAATCATAATGTAGAGTGTAGCCACGTGGACAATATTGAGAATAGTGTGTAGTTGGTGGTTTAACGTTCATCTAGATGTCACATAAAAGATAAATGCATTTCATAATATACGTGGTTCACCTAGTGTGGGCTACGTTTATCAGAGAAATTGTCAGGTTCTTCCTTTATTATTATCCAACAAATGAAGGATACAACCTACAACACACTTGTTGTAACTTTCTCTTCTTTCTCTCATAGTCTCCTCTCTCAAAATACAATATTCGCTCTCATACACAGTCGCAGTACAATTCCCTCATAAAATAAGGTTTCATTCTAGGGAAAAACAAAAACCCTAATATTACTTCTACCGTCATATATGTGACCTTATAATGAACGGTCCAAATTGACTACAAAATTACAATATTTTACAAGGCAATTTTCCCAAAAAAATCTCTTCGAGGGTGCTGCCCCCAAACCCCCGCTAGGGGGGGCTCC
>ML782544.1:159365-187467 GCA_009831015.1 Picea engelmannii | reverse complement strand
AAGAAATGGGGTCCAAACACAGTTGAAACAAGGCCTCTAAATGAGGAAGATAATCAGGTTCCACAACTAACAATCTCCCACTTGGAGACCGATCACAACAACTCCACCATTGTTGTGCTTTTTGGAATATGATCCACCTTGGACCTGGAAAATTTCTCATCTTCACCTTCATGCTTGAAGGCCGACTGAAATTGAGCAGAAACTTAGTTTCTCCCCGGATACTACCTTCGTTAACATGTCTACAGGATTTTGGCTAGTATGTATCTTTTCCAACTTCTATTGTCCATCTTCCAAAATGGATCGCATGAAATGGTACCTGAGTTGTATATGCTTAGTCTTAGAATGGAAGTCTGAGTTCTTTTCAAGATGAATGGCACTCTGGCTATCATAGTACAACCTGTTATTCTCCTGTTGCTTTCTCAATTCCTACATAAACCTCTATAATCAATTCATTTCTTTACTAGCCTCCACGGCAACAACATACTTTGCTTTCATTATTGAAAGTGCAACAACCTTTTGCAGTTTCAAAATCCAACTCACTGTTGTTCCACCTACAATAAAGACATACCCTGTGGTGCTCCTCCTGCTATCTTTATCACCTGCAATATTTGAATCAACATATCCCTGTATAACAATCTTTGAACCTCCAAAACATAATGCATGAGTAGTAGTACCCCTCAAATACCTGAGAATCCACTTTACTTCCTCCCAATGTTTTTTACCTGGATTGTTCATATACCTGCTCACAACTCCCACTACATGTGTGATCTGGATTTAGGAGCTGATCAAACTGATTAACAGACTAAATACGATAAACACAGAGATATGAAGAATAACACAACTATCTAGTGAACAATATCTTCTATTGAATAAATGAAATAGGCTGAAACTGTAAAACTGCAGAACTGAAACACTTGCTCGAATGGTGGTAGTTATCTCTGAGAAGAGATGTAGCTACTATGCGCATCCATCTGATCATAATGATTACAATGAGGCTCTAGAGGCCTTTTTTATATTACTCATGAATGCCAAAACCCTAGACATCCCAAAACGCAACCCTAAGAGATGAAACACCAAAAGTTATGTGGGCCCCTATGGGTAAGTTGGTACCTCAACTTCTCGGGGTCGTAACTTTTACATACGAACTCTGTTTTAGGCGTGTGATAGCCCGTTGGAAAGGTATTTTAGAGAAATACACATAACACTATCAAACTCTAAATCCGTCTACAGTTTGACTATGGAGAGCCAAAAAACACTGTTTAGGGCCCCAAAACGATATTGGAAGTACATCAAGATGTGTTGACATGGAAACATACAAAATAATTGAGTTATATCAGGTGGGAGGCCACCAATATCTAGCTGGAAGATGTGTAGGGATTCATACAACCCCGAAAACATAGAACCCACAATTACAAAGAAGTATAGAAGAACGTGTTGAACTAAAAATTGTCACGAGGAGCCAATTGGAATAGGTGGGTGGCCACCAATATCCACCTAGATCAGTCCTCCCCCCTTAGGAAGCAATGGTCTCCATTGCGTTGAGTTCCCCCATAAGGTGAGGAAACTTCTACTAAATTTGGCCCTAGGTGAGCCACTTTCCTTGGTGTAGGTGTGGCCCTGCCTTGACAACCCGATAATGTTGGATCCTCTGCTGGCGAGAGACCTTGAGTTGTGTGTCCACTATTTGATCAGTGGATTCTTGTTCCATGCAGTCAGGGTTGAGCTATGTTGGTGTTAGTTGTTCTACGATCTTTGAGGTGTCCAATAATGGTGGAAAATATGGCCGAAGGAGGTCCACATTGAAAATTGGGTGCAGGCCAAGGAAGGGTGAATTCTTGAGCTCAAACACATTGCTACCCACAACCTTGGTGATAGTTTAAGGCCCATAGCGAAGTGGGCGAAGCTTCCGATGGCCCCCTGTAAGACACTCCTTCTGCAAATGTAACCAGACTTTGTCACCAACCCGAAACTAGTGCGGTACCCTGTGTTGATCATGGCACTTCTTGTACTTAGCATTGGCTTTATACAAAATCTCATGGACCTGTTGGTTGATGTGTTGAACACGCTCAATGAATCTGGTGGCTTTTCCGGTCTCATACTAAACATGGGAAGATTTTATCTGTGTGGTGGAAAGAGGTAGTGCAACATCAATGGGACCCAAGGGTTCGAATCCCATCCCCACCTGAAATGGGTTATGGCCGGTGGAGATATGGAGAGCCTTGTTGTAACTGTATTGAACATAGGGGAGACTCTCATCCCATGTACACATATGCTTAGAGTTGTACATGTGCAGGATGTGCACAATCATCCGATTAACGACCTCTGTTTGTCTGTCTGTTCGGGGGTGGAAAGAAGTGGATTTAGTGAGCTTGGTGTCCAACAGTGACCAGAGACTTGACCAAAATGTGCCGAGGAACCTGTTGTCCTGGTTGGATATGATGGTCTGTGGTATGCCAAAATGGATTCACACTCGTTCAAATAAGAGCTTGGCAGTATTTGTCGTTGTGATATTCTTCTAGTAGGCTAATAGGATGGCCATCTTCGAAAACCGATCAACGACCGCAAATACACAATCATTGCCTTTCTTGGTGGACGAAAGGCCAGACATGTAATCCATTGAGATGGATTCCCAAGGCTTATCAGTAGTAGGAAGAGGGGTGTATAATCCTTGCTTCTTGATGGATGTCTTGGAAATGGAACATGAAGTACAATATTTGATATACTTCCTGACATCCTGTCGAAGTTTTGGCCAATAAAATGTTTATATAGAACCACCATAGTTTTCTCCACGCAAAAATGTCATGCCATCCGACTTTAGCGGTCTTCCCAAATCAACTTTTCATGCTCTCTTGCATGAACATAGAGATGGACCAGATGGCATAACAGTCTGTCCTGAATGTGAAAATAGGTGACAGTTGCACCTGTACCCAAGATTTGATAGGTGGTGGTGAACTCCGGATCTTAATGATAAAGTTGGCGCCACTAAGATGCCTCATGTCCATAGGAATGGGAGCACAGTCGTGAATGCATCCATGGGAAGTCAACTGAGGCAGTCGGTGACACGATTTGAGCTCCCTGTCCTATACTTGATGTTGAGATGGAACTGTTGCAGGTAGGCGGACCACTTCTGATGGCGGTCGTTCTGCAATTTCCCTTGTGTCTGTATGAATTGGAGAGGCTTGTGGTCAATGTGGATGATCATCTTCTTTCCCAAAATGTAATGTTTCCATTGACGACAAGCTTGTACAATGGAATGCATTTCCTTTTCATAGTATTTCTGGATAGTATCTAAGAGTGTCTCACTATGGTATGCCACCGGATGACCGTGTTAAGTGAGAACACTGCCTACAACATAGTCAGATGCATCAGTCTCAATCTTGAATGGTTGTTGCAGATCGGGCAAGGATAGTACTGGAGCTGAGCACAAGAAATGATTCAAATCATCGAATGCTCGTTGTTGCTACTTCCCCCACATGAAATTTTCCCTGCCACCGCCCTTGGTCACTTAGCTAAGGGCCCATGAAATATGGGATAATCCCAACACGAACCGTCGGTAGAAGTTGGCTTGTCCCAAGAAGCTCTGACGCTCGGTTAGTGTGGTGGGATCTAGCCAGTCACTGATGACTTGGATCTTAGCTAGATCAACATGTAACCCATGCTCATCAACAATGTAGCCCAAGTATTGGACCATGTTCATGCTAAAGGAGCATTTTTCCAAGTTGGAATATAGCTTGTGCTGTCACAAAGTGCTCAAAACCTGCTGAATATGCCGCATGTGCTCCTCCCACGTTCTATTAAAGATGAGGATGTCATCCAAATATATCACCACAAAATAGTTGGTGAAGGGTCTCAATACATCATTCATCAACCTCATGAAAGTGGTTGGTGCATTTGTTAAGCCAAAGGGCATGACCATCCATTCGAAAAGACCTTATTTAGATTTGAAAGTTGTCTTCCATACATCAATTGGTTCAATGGGAACCTGGTGGTAGCCATAATTTAGGTCAATCTTATTGAAGAAATTTTCCCTCTTGAGTTGGTCAAGAAGGTCAACAATCCTGGGAATTGGATACCGGTTTCTGGCGGTGATTTTTTTTAATGCTCTGTAATCAATGCAAAGTCGCCAGGTCCTATCCTTCTTCTTCACCAGTATAATCAAGCTTCCCCAAGGGGAGGACATGGGTATGATGTGCCCCTTTTGAATAAGTTCTTGGATCTGACGCTTGATTTCATCATTTTCCATCAGCGAGCGATGATAGAATGGTCCATTAGGAAGAGGTGCACTGGAGGTCAGATCAATTGGATGCTTGACTTGGCAGTGCGTCGGTACCCGAGTGGGTGAGGAGAAGATGTCTCTGTACTCTTCCATGATCCTATCCGCTTGCTTCTGCTGCAAAGAGAAGCTCTGTGTAGAGGCCACAGATGTGGCGGTGACCTTATGCTTACTATGAGCATAGATCAAAAAGAAGACGAACTTCTCGGTCTATGAAATGACCTTACTGCATTGCTTAGCAGATATTAAGTAAATAACATTGGGCGACGCTACCTCTGGTATCCTATACAATTGTCTACCCAAAGTAACAATAACAATGTTGGGTCGAGACTCATACACAACATGACACTTCCAAAAATATGGTTGTCCTAAAATAAAATCACAAACTTCAAGGGGAGAAATATCACACAATACCTCATCTTTGAAGGGCTTGATGTCGCAGGGCAGACAACACTGTTGGTTGACACACAAATTTCTTCCTTGGTGAAGCCAACCGATGGTGTAGGGATGCCAGTGTGGTGTCGTCGGTAGGTATAATCGCTTGACGATCTTTGCTGAGGTTAGGTTCTTATGACTTCCTCTATCAACAATGAAATGAAGAAGAGCCCCCTTTACCCACATCTAAGAGTGAAAAAGGCGTTCCCCTTCCTCTAGTTCTTCTGGTTCGCTTGGCTAGAATTTGGTGGTAGCGATAGTGGCACTGGGTTCAACATCGATAATCTCCTTCCCTCCTCTTGGATTTGATTCAGAGTCAG
Source organism: Picea engelmannii (assembly GCA_009831015.1). NCBI lineage: Eukaryota > Viridiplantae > Streptophyta > Pinopsida > Pinales > Pinaceae > Picea > Picea engelmannii. The sequence goes on along the minus strand of ML782544.1, from coordinate 182,439 downwards.
AATCGACCTCAGACTCAAACACCTTCATCTCGGCCACAAGTGACTGCTTGGAGAGACATTCTTCAGTGTTATGCCAAGATATTTTATGGTATTCACACCATTTTCCCGTGTCCTTCGTCTTTTTATTTCCCTTCTTGTGTTGCAGCTTGGACTGGTTGTCCTAAGAGTGGCCATATTTTCTCTATCCCTTGTCGTGTGGGTTGGGGCCACCTTTTACCTTCTTCGGATGTGAGGAGTTTGCAAACCCAAACTCTCGCCTCTTTTGCTTAAATTTATGCTCGATCTTGACCGCATATTTATAACCCATACCTAATGAGGCAATGTATAGAAATTCCATTTCTGTTTGAATGTGTCTATGAAAACATTTGTGGTATTTGAGCACCAAATGTCGCTCAGAGTCTTTGATACCCAATTTGGTGCTCAAGGTATGGAAAATATTGGTGAAATATGATACTATCTAGTCCATTTCTTGACGCAGGGTGGTCTATCGAGTGTACTGGTCCTCGTAGCTTCCAATGGGGTAGTATTGTTCTTTAATGGCATCCCAGAAAGAATCCCATGTAGGGGAAACCACAAATATTGTAGATTAATAGACTAAATACAATAAAAATAAAGATACGAAGAACAACACAAATATCCAGTGAACAATATTTTCTATTGAATAAATGAAATAGGCTGAAACTGTAAAACTATAGAACTGAAACACTTGCTCGAATGGTGGTAGCTATCTCTTAGAAGAGATGGGGTTGATATGTGCATCCATCTGAGCATAATGATTACAATGAGGCTCTAGAGGCCTTTTTGATATTACTCATGAATGCCAAAACCCTAGACATCCAAAAATCTAACCCTAGGAGATGAAATGCCAAAAGTTGTGTGGGCCCCTATGGGTAAGTTGGTACCTCAACTTCCCTTGGTCGTAACGTTTGCATACGACCTCTGTTTTAGGTGCGTGATATCCCATTGGAAAGGTCTTTTAGAGAGCTACACATTACGTCGTCAAATTCTAACTCTATCTATAGTTTGAATGTGGCGAGACAAAAAACATTGTTTAGGGCCCCAAAACGTCCCTAGAAGTAGAACAAGATGTGTTGACATGAAAACATACAAAATAAGCTAGTTGGATTAGGTGGGAGGCCACCAGTATCCAACTAGAATATGTGTAGAGCTTCAGACATCCCCGGAAGTGTAGAACCCACAATTACAAATAAGTAAAGAAGAATGTGATGAACTAAAAATTGTCACGAGGAGCCAGTTGAAATAGGTGGGCGACCACCAATATCCAACTAGATCAATGTGCAATATCTAGTCTTGTGCACATCATTGCATACGTCAAGCTTCCAACTATTGATGAATAAGGGACCTTGACATGAATTTTGTCTTCTCTTGGGTCTTGGGACACATTTCCTTGGTTAATTTTAAATGGTTGGCCAAAGGTGTACTAACTAGTTTTTCATTCCACATTCTAAACCTCTCCAACACCTTCTCTATGTACTCACCGTAAGACAATGTCAATTTGTGATTTTTCTTGTCTCTTGTTATTCTCATACCAAGAATTTTCTTTGCAACACCCAAATCCTTCATCACAAATGAATTAGCTAATTTCCTTTTGAGGACATTTATATCCTACATGTTAGACCCTGCAACAAGCATGTCATCTACATACAATAGAAAGATAACATAGCTTCTATTTTCTATCCTCTTAAAATAAACATAGTGATCAAAATGACATCTACTATAATCTTGTTCTGTCATAAACCTATCAAACTTCAAATACCATTGCCTTGGAGCTTTCTTTAGTCCATACAAACTCTTCTTCAACTTGCATACCAAATTTTCCTTCCCTTTGACCTCATACCCTTGTGGTTGTTGCATATAAATATCTTCCTCCAAATCCCCATGGAGAAAAGTTTTTTCACATATAACTGTTCAAGATGCAAATCTTCTACTTCCATGAGACTTAAAATAGTCCTAATTGAAGTCATTTTAACAACATGAGAGAATATTTCATCCAAATCTATACCTTTCTTTTGCACAAACCCCTTTACAACAAGTCCAACATTGTGCCATTTTTTTCCTCCATCTTCTTCCTTCAACTTGTAAACCCATTTATTATGCAATGCTCTTTTTCCTACAGGCAATTGAACCAAGTCCCAAGTTTGGTTATTTATCGAGAAATCCATTTCCTCTTTCATGCCTTGCTCCCACTTCTTTTTAGTGTCTACCCGCATTTCATCTTCATAACTTTCTGGTTCTCCAGAGTCAGCCAACAATAAATAATACAATGAAGGAGATTATCGTTCAGGGGGTCTACTTAACCTAGTAGATCTTTTAACAACACTTGCAGGAGTTTGAGGTGCATGTTTCTCCTATTGTTGTACATTTTGATTTTTTGGTACCTTTGGAATTTCATTTTCTTTGATTTCATCAAGCACTCTATATTCTGTGTTTTCCTTTTCTCGTTTCTTTCCCCACAATTGATCTCTGTACATGACATTTTCTTTGAATACCACATCTCTAGTCCTAATTATTTTATTATTTTCATAATCCCATAAGCGATAACCAAAATCATTTATACTGTATCGAATAAAGGTACACTTCTTGGATTTTGTCTCAAGATTTGTTCTATTTGTTTTATCAATACGAACAAATGCTTCACAACCAAAAGTCTTAAGAAATGAGTAGTTTACCTATTTACATGTCCATGCCTCCTCTATAATTACACCATACAAGGAGCTTGAAGGCCCTATGTTTATTAAGTAAACAACAATATCTACATCATCTTCCCAAAACTGTAAGGGAAACCCAACATGCAATCTCATACTCGTTGCACATTCCATGGTTGTCATGTTCATCCTTTCTGACACACCATTTTCTTGTGGTGTTCCCGGAACTATCTTCTCTCTACATATCCCATGGTATGAATAGAAATCATCAAAACCATTGTTGCAGTACTCACCTCCATTGTCTGATATGAGACACTTCAACCTTTTTCTTGTCTCATTCTCAACCAAATATTTCCATTTCTTAAAAGTGTCAAAAACATCATATTTTTGTCGAATGCAATAAACCCAAGTTTTTCTAGTTGCATCATCAATAAAAGTAACATAATAATGAGAGAAACCAAGAGATTATACATGAGTTGGTCCACATACATCTATATGCACAAGCTCTAACTTTTCACTCTTATTTTCCTTTCCCACCCCAAGAAATCAGTGTTTCTTCTATTTACCATAAAGACAGTGTTCACGAAAATCCCAATCAACTTGTTTAATATTTGGAAACAAATTCCTTTTATGAAGTATCTGCATCCCCTTCTAACTCATGTGTACAAGCCTATGATTCCATAGTGTTGTATCCACACCTGTAGTATATAAAGAGATTAAAGAGCCAACATTACCAATACATAAATACAATGTACCTACCTTCTCTCCTTTTGTCATTACTAGTGATATTTTAGTGACCTTCCACGCCTTATCTGTAAATGTATATATACAACCTTCACTTTCCAACTGTGTTGTTGAAAATAGATTTCTTCCCAGATATGGTATATGTATGACCTCTTTTAGTAGCCATTGGTTTCCATTCTTTTTCTTTATTTGTACCTTACCCATTCCAACAATTTGACATGGTTCATCATCACCCAAATAAACCTATCCAAAATCACCTTGAACATACTCTTGGAAATATTTCATATGGGGTATGGCATGAAATGAGGCCCTTGAATCTACTACCCAATATTCAATAATATTATCTAAAGAAATAATCAAAGCATCTTGTAACACATCAAATATTACATTTGCTTCTTGATTTTTCTCCTGTTGTCCATCTCTTTGTTTCTTTGGAGCTTTGCAGTATTTTTTCATATGTCCTTTCTTCCCACAATTCCAACACTCTATCTTTCCTAGTCTATATTTGGATCTTCCCTTCCTAGAATTTTTGTGGTTCCATGAAATATTTCCTCTATCCTTTTGTCTTCCCCTATTCTCCATGGTCAATGCATTTCCATATGTCTACTTGTTCTTTTCCATCGCATTTCCTCGCTAACGATAGCACCAAGAACATCATCAAATTTCAGAGTGTTTGAGCCAGAGACAAATTTACTTACATCCATAACCAAGTCGTTCCAGCTTTCTCGCAATGAGAACAAGATTAGAAGATCCCTAACCTGATCATCGAAGTCCACTTTTACATAACTTAGCTGATTAGTAACCATATTAAATTCATTTAAATGGTCAACAACATACCCACCTTCTAACATCTTCATATTAAATAATTGCTTCATTAGAGATACCTTGTTGGAGGACGAGGGTTTTTCATATAGTTTATCCAATTCCTTCATCAGATCCTCCATTTTCGTTTCTTTTGAAATATTGAAAGCCACCGATGCTACTAGGAACAACTGTATCATTCCTAGTGCATTTTTGTCAAGAATCTCCCATTCTTCATCCTTCATACTCGTCGGTTGCTTTTCCACCCAATGGTCGGAAAACATCCTTGTGATATAGATAGTCTTCCATTTGCATCTTCCATAACTGGTATTTTTGGCCCTTAAATTTCTTGACCTTAAACTTTACATATTTCACCATTTCTCCCACTCAAACCAGGAACCCTCTTTTCTTGTGAGTTACCTTTCTCTCTGATACTAGTTGTTATAAAAATAGGATCACAGAGAAATAAAATAAAATAAAATGTGAAAATAAAACACAGAAGATACACAATACAATATAAATATAGATATACGTGGTTCACCCAATGTGGGCTACACCCAATAGAGAAATTGTTAGGTCCTTCCTTTATTATTATCCAAAAAATGAAGGGATGCAACCTACAAAATAGCCACTGTAACTTCCTCTTCTTTCTCTCATAGACTCCTCTCTCAGAATACAATATTCACTCTCATACACAACCACAATAGGATTCCATTGTAAAAGAGGGTTGTCTTCTAGGGAAAACAAACTCTAACATAACTTCTACTGTCAAATCTGCAACCTTATAATGAACGGTCCAGATTGGCTACGAAATTACAATATCTTACAAGACAATTTTCCCATAAAATTATATTCGGGGGGGCTCCAAAATTTCTCGTCCCCCCTCCCCTGGTGAGAGATGTGGGGAGGAAATCCCCCCCACACCCCCCTTCAAGAAATGGGGTCCAAACGTGGCTAAAACAAGGCCTCTGAATCAGGAAGATAATCAGGCTCCACAACCAACAATACTAGTATCAAAGGAGAAAATTAACTCAATTAAGGAAGTAATGACTTATATTAATAAACATGTAAACACAAATGACAATTCAACAACTATTAAATAATAATTCTTACCAAAACAACTAGTTATATCATCACAAGATAGTAGAAGCCACGGGGATAAACTTACAGAAAGATTAATTATAATATATATTCCAATAATGAAAACATGGATATACAATTTATATCTTCTTATCTCTCTACAGTGCAATGAGATGAAGGATGCTCTCAAATTATAGGGAGAAAAAGAATGACAAATATCTCTTCCTACTCTCTTCTTGCATGCATATTTTTTGGGTTTTTTTTTTTTAAATATCAAAAGGCGGTGAGTTCCATCCTTATCATCAGTTGACCCCATTGTGTAGAGATTACTATTGATTGATTGATCATAATTAATACCTTATAGTCTAGTAAAACAATATAAGAAAACAACAAGTGGAGCTAAAGTATAACTCTAAAGTATAATCATAATTTCAATACATATTCTAAAGTGGTTGATTTGGTTATGGCTATGAATCCTAAGACATTTAGGCAAACATGCATTCAACTTGCATAATTTCCATATCACCAATTTCGAGTTGGTTCTCTTCTATTGTAAGTTGGGTTTCTACACTACACTCTAAGATGAATCTAGGCCATTTCCCACTGGGTCTTTGTTATGAATTGTAAGTTGGATTTAGACCATTGCAATCTAGGTATCTACTGTGCATTGTCAGTTGGGGATAGGTCGTTGCCAAGTTGCACATCATTTAGAGTCAATAGTTAATGAAAAAACCTAATCCTTATCCATTGACATAATGTTTTTTTAATAGTACAACGTATAATAATGAGAGTGTTCTATATTTTACTTGAAAGTAACTTGAATGTCATTTGACTACTTATGTTATGAATTAGTTTATTTTCAATTCGGTAAGTGAATCTCTTTCAAGGTTTGGTGAATAAAATCAAAATTTTTAGAAATTTATCTTGATAGACTACATTATTTAGGATTTTTTGAACAAGTCCTTCAATTGAAGGTTGGATCATTTTGAAAGGATGAATCTACAAAAGCTACTTAACTTAGAGTGCCTTTATTCCCTTCTTGGAGAAAACCGGGTAACTCAATTAGTAAATTTATTTGGGTGGAATTTTCTTTATTTTATTGATGAAACAAATTACTTGTAGGTAATAAAACATAAACATAAAGAACTCTATTTTTCAAATCTAAACCTAATAGATCTTCTATCAATCAGTTGTCTATCAAAAAACAAAACATGTATGCCATAATGGAACAACCATTTTCATATTTTGTTTTCATACCAAGGGAATGCCTTTGGAAAACATCCCATACTTCATTCATCTTCTCTAATTGTTTGGTGATGATCCTATGGAGGGGTCACAAAGAAGTTTCCACTATAATAAAATGAGAAGGAAGAAGTTACCCCTACCTTTAGATAATTATGAGGATTGTAAACTTGCCAATTGAATCTTCCAGGTAATACTAGAAGGAAGAAGTTACCCCTACCTTTGGATAATTATGAGGATTGTAAACATGTCAATTAAATCTTGTAGGTAATACTAGAAGGTACTTCTAGGGGGAATGGAGGAAAAAATCAATGGAGTTGGTTAATAGGGAGGTGAATCATATGAGCACACTTATATCACAACCCCAAAATATTTTCCAATATTTCATTTATATGCTATTAATGTCTTTTCTATAGATTTGGACCATGGATGGTGTGAATGATATACCATTAATTTTAGGATCATTCATTTGCTATCCTTATCTGTTTCAAGATGCTCTTATGTCCTCCAAAAGACAATGATTAAATATGTATTCATAACAATATGTTAAAATTGAATGCACGATCTTGTAAGTGGAATTTTTTTAGGTTTAATTTAATTTATTATTATTATTTAACAATAAGCACACCCCATCTACTTTCAAGATAGTTTTATGGCCAACTTTCATAAATTCCCTTATCCTTCAATAAATGAAGATAGACACCATTGTTCTTCTCTTTGCTAGGTGGCAATCTAGCCAGCTTGTGTTCTACAATGTTTTTCTATTTTATTCATTAATAGAAGTTTGGTTTCACTGTATTTTCATTTTCTCTGCTATATTTTAATTTGTATCTCATTTCATTCTCAACATAATATCGATCAATGGTATCAGAGAAGTCTTTTCCTTTTCATTTCTTAGAGCATGTCGTCAACGAGGTCAAGTTACATAGAGTTGGCTCTTGAACTAGTTCCACTTGAGGACAACCTTTGTCGCCAACCCAAGCGAACTCCCATGGTAGAATAAAGGAGAGATGATGGAGCAAGAGATACTTTCAATATGTTGCTCGAGGAAGCCCTCGTGTGATAGAGGAATGAGATGATGGACAACTTCATTCAGATCCTTCGACGACTACCAATGGCGATCGAAGCATCTTCAACAAGAATCCATTTCAAAGGTGAGACACCCTTCAAGGTACAAGTCAATTTTGATATCTAATTATTTCAAGGCCAGATAGATGCATATGCTCTAAAAAATGGTTGAATCTTCTAGAAGGTTATTAATCTATTCAAAAAAAATTCAAGAGTGAAAAAATCACCTTCGTGTTCTTTAAATCCATTCCCCATGTCAGAGCTTGGTGGGAAGGTTACTTGAAGATGTGTGGCGTAGATGAATATACCTCATTCAGGAGAGAACCCACTTGGGTGACCTTTGTAGATTCTCTCAAGGAGGATTTCTACCCTATCGGAAAATATGATGACCAGTACATGAGATGGACGACTCTACATCAAAAAAGAGACCAGAAAGTGTCGAAGTACACTAACATTTTTCATACCTTGTGCTCAAAGCTGGGTATCAAAGACTCAGAGTGATACCAAGTTTTGAAGTACCATAGTGGTCTGCACAGGTACATTAAAAAAATATGGATTTCTTGTAAATAGCGTCACTAAGAGTTGCTTATTGATATGTAGTTAAAATTGAGTAGAAATTCAAGCAATGGACTAAGAGGAAGTTTGGGCTTGCAAATACTCAACAAAAAAATCATAGAAAAGGAAACCCTAACTCACCAAATGAAGGACAAATCAAGGAGAGTCAATATCAAGAAAATCAATACAAGCAACTAGATAAGAAGGGTGATGGGAAGTCTAAGAAAGACACAAGAAAGTGATGTGAATTCCACAAAATCCCCTGGCACAACACCAATGAATGTCACTTGAAACATTAATTGGTGGTTGAGCTCAAAGAAAAATTTAGAAACTAACTTGGACTCCAATTCATAGCACAATAAAGGAAAATATATCATCAATGCAAAACCCATTGCTACCATCACAACCACAACAATACAACCAAAGGAACTAGAGGAGCCTGAGGAGGGGGAATGCCTCTTCCACTCACAGATGTGGGTAAAGGGGAACCTACTACATTTCATTATTGACAATGGGAGTCAGAAGAACCTGATATCAATAAGGGTTGTCAAGATATTGAAGCTGCCAATGATGCCACACCCCCAACCATACACCGTTGGATGGTTGAGCTGGGGATGAGACATCTGTGTCAACCAACAATGTCACCTATCTTACGACATCAAGCCCTTCAAGGATGAGGTTTTGTGTGATGTTTCCCCACTCGAAGTCTGTGATGTTTTTTTTATGTAATGTCCTTGATCCGGACCATTTGTAATTGTACATATAGGCTCGTGAGCCATTGGTACTAATGGTTCATGTAATGTATATAGGTTGGTGAGTCATGGGAACCTAGTTTTGGTGTTGCACGCATCTGAGTAAGTGTGCAGATATTTTTTATCAAATACAAGGTGCACACATTTTATGTGTTGCGCGAACCTAGGTAAGTGCACACATTTCATCGTGTTGTGCACACTTGGGTAAGTGTGCGGTAATGACCTAGAAGTGCGCAAAGTTGAGTTATATATATATATATATATTGAGGTTGGGGAGCCTGTGTGAGTATGAGGCTAGTGAGTCGGGACGTAGATAGGCTACTGTGCCTATCCATGTAATTATACTCAGTTATTAATATAATATATTGCATTGTTAGGCACCGAGAGACTCAAGCAAAAAGATATGGGGGGATGACTCCACATAAAAAAGGGAAAAGGGGGTGAGATGTAAGTCTTTGGGAATATTTTATAATATTTCTGGAAAAGTATAATGTTAGATAATTATTTTATCCTAAGTTCCCTAGGGTAGGGAACGGGTCACCAAGTGGCTTAAAGCTACTTATAAAGGTGACAAGTGTCAAGTGGAAGGAATGCAATATATATTGTTGTCCTTAGTGTATTTTGGGGGAATTATGCATTACTCAAAGGATTATGGAATGTTTCATGCTATCGTGAGTAGAGGGGGGTTAGACTATATGGAAAATACGATTATTACCTTATCTGCAATGAGAAACTTGTAAGGAGATGGAAAATAGAGAAACGTAAAGTGACGTTGGAGCAACACCGCTCATCCACGTCATGTACCCTGTTCACCCTCCAGCCTGTCACACCTTCCACATCAATTACCCCATTTACATCACCACATACACTTGTCCCCACGTCATCCTATCCGTGAGAAATTAATCTTTCTCGTAACTGTTAGCCATCACATAACGAGCCAATGCTGAACTACCTATCACATTATCACTCCCCCCATATTTTCAACTGATATTATTTTTCCAATAAACGCATCTGAAGAACAGATAGAAATGGAATCAGATGATGAGGACAATAAACAAATGATTATGGTGGCCTCAATGGACATGTGTGCCCAATTCAAAGAACAATGGAAAATGAGTGCGTCTGCGAGTAGATGAAAGCACCAGCTCAAACAATGTATGCCTGTTGTCGTTTCATTCGAATTACATTCTATTTTTAGAAGATATTGTATGAGTCCAATGGTTTTTGAGTTGTGATAATTTTTAAATAAATAGATAGATTTCAAATATATTCAAGGCTGCTCCTTGCTGGATGTAATAGAGAAACTCTGTTTTCGAGTATTAATACAAGTGCATACAAAGATTGTACTTTTCGTTTGGTTTGAGTTATGTGTTTCTTCTATATTTTCATTTCTCTGAATTTCTTTATGTGATTCATTGAAAAGTGATTGATTGTAATTTAGTATTACAACTACTATGATCATATTATATTAGCAATTCATTAGGTAAGCAATTTTTCCTATGTATGTACCGTAAGTAATACAAGACCTGCAAGTTGCGTGAATTTCTACATTTCATATCTTGTTCAAGGGCGCACTCTATACTTTTCTTCTGCTGCAAACAAGGTGAGATTCATCTGCAATGGATGCCTAGCTTTGTTTAACAATTTTGTAGCTTTCTTTCACACCATTTGATATTATAATTGTGACTCAGACAATGAAATACAACCTCTGTACTATCCCTTACAAGTTTCTCTGTTTTGCATGGGCGTGAGGGGGTGGTTTGAAGTAACCCACTTTTCATCTTGTAATGCACCTGGTGATTCCATGTACCCCCGAGAGAAAACCATGGTTTAAATTGTGGGACCACCCTTCGAAATTAAACCTCGTGCAACTTCGCCCCCCACAATCGCTCTCAGCCGATGATCTCCATGATCCATTGAAATCTGACTGTTGATCTTCACAAAGTGAGACAAGCATCCAAAGTTATGCTGAGGTCATATCTCTTGGTCATATGTAGAGAAGATAGAGAAAATTTCCTGCAATTCCTGTCCGTCGATATGAGCGGGGGACACATGTCAGACGATCCCTGTATTCGGCTATTCTGTACTCTGGGGGGGAGGCAAGCAATTCTGAATAAAGAACTCTCAAATCCCATCTGGACCATTGATCGAAGTGGACACATGGCAGGAGATCCTGCACTTCCATGGATAACCACTTCAGAAGAAAGATGGATGAGTGAAGTAAGAACTTATGAAGTCCGGATTTTCGAAGTAAATCTTCTTCATTGAAATCAAGAGGCCTCGCAACAGGAGATCCTGTACTTTGGAGACTTAGCACTTCAGATATTTGCACCTCGGAACGCCCGAAGCTCGGAGTTCCGAAGTAAATTGCAGCCATCCAATATCAAAGGACACACAACGTCATATCTTCCACTTCGGGAACTTAGCACTCCAGAGAGTTTGTGCTCCATTTTCTGTCTATTTAGCCCCTTCCCTGCTATATTTGGTCCCTTTCTTAGTTTATCCAGCTTCCAAACTGGTTTATCATTCCACTAGATTATGAAATATGATCCATCAAGTTTTCTTGCAACTTTTTGTGGCACCATAATCCTTAAGGAAATAAGATTAGCCTTCCTGTAACAAGAGAGGTCTGTAAGTTTTTCAAATAGATAAAACTTGCTAATTATAAAAGGTGAAAATGAAATTGAAATCGAAGTGCTTCTATTTAAACAAGATTCATTGATCTTCGTATAACCTTACTGATGAAGAATTTATTAACGTCAATGGAGATGTCTACCTAGCGATCTTCACTCCTCGTTTGAATCATTATCCTTAATTAGTCATAAATGCCATCAATATTTCAACGGTTCATGTTCAAGAGTTTTAGATGTGACAGAGTGGGAAACTCCTAAATCCCAAATCCGCGGAAAGATTAATATCTGGATAATCACTTTTAAAACCTTAATTAATCATGTTTAAAATGGTGTGTTAACTTCAAGTGTTTCGGGAGTTCATAATTCAGGGACTTTTAATGTATCTCAAGAGGGACTTTCTGAAACCCGAAACTGTGAAGCAATTAATTATCTAGTAATTGATATTAAGTCTTAATTAATTGCACTTAATTTTAAGTATTTCGGAAGTTCGGACTTCAGAAATTTTAGAATACGATACATGAGAAAAGTCTAATATCCAAACTGTGGAGTCATTAATTATCTCTTGATCATGATTAACTTAATTGTTTAACGTTCAATACTTCGACATTTTGATATTTCGGTGATTCGTGAATTCATTCTTTGTTAAAGTCTCGAAAGATCATATCCCATAGTGACGTGTTATAGATGATGTCATTATGGATGACGTGTCGAGGAAAGAGAGGTTCCACGTGTTACTTGGAATCCTGTGAATCCTCTAATGAAAATGTCAAAAATGGATGCCATGTGTCAACTCAGGAAAGACTCAAAAGGTACACGTGTCTTACGACTTGTGCCTTTAAAAGGTTTAGGAAAAGTCACGAGCAGATACCTTCGGGTTTCGGAGTTTTAGAGTTTTTATTGTTTAGACTTATTGAAACATCCGAAGCGCGAAGCTCCGAAGCGACCGTTCAAGATTTACCTCTTTAAAATTCAGGTGGCTCCAGAACTCCGAAGGTATTAGGATCATTCAATCAAAAGGGAAAACTCATCAACGATGGATATCATGCACGCCTTATTATTAACTAACCAACAATGAATTTGATTTAAAATTAAAAGGTCATTTTCTAAGTTTCTTCTTTCTTCGGGTACAATTTTATTTTTCATGAGGTGAAAAATATAAAGCTCAAAAATTCAGAATTGTATGTGTTACAACATAGGCTCCATATGGGGATCACGTCTCCCTGTGAGGTGGGAAAGAACAATAGACCAAGTTCCTTTATTGGGTAAATGGAGCTATTATTTCATTTCTGGAAAACATTTTTAAGAGTTAATCATACAGAGAGAAAACGAACTTCAATCAAATCTAAGAAAATCTTCAAAACACAACTAATTATTGATCTCAAGTTAGGCTATTTAAAATTTCCCTTTCCTAAAAATGATTTTGGAACTGTTTAAGATAATCAAAACAACTTTAACTGAAATATCAGACTTCGATCGACTTTGTTCGCATCAAGGTTAAGTAGATGTAATAATTTATTTAGGGAATCCCTCGTTGGTTCAGAATGTAAATATTACCGAAAAGAAAACTAGATGTCAAAGTATGGTTTATGATATGTATGACAACCATACATATATCATAGATATTTATTCACTTCCATTGATCTTGTTCAGTACCCCGGTGAAGTTATCTACTTCTCCCATTGAATTTCCTTTCACCACTTCAATTAACACTTTTGCATTTTGCTGAGATGAGGGCAATCATTACATGAATTTCCTTTCATCATCTCTTTGGACAAGATGGGGGAAATCAAATTATGAATTTCCTTTTACTATCTGTCTTGTATTTTAATATTTTGAAGTGGGGGAAATCAATTTGTATGTCACATACAATGGATGATATATGTCTAAATTTTTTGAAACGAATGTCTGTCAACAACTTTAGGAATACTCCGAAACAAACTTTCTTCCAATTTTCAATACACCTTCGCCTATAGGATTTTTTTTTATGGGAATCTTAATCTTTTAGGGATCAACCTTGAGCAAATTAGTCATTTTAAAGTCCGATAGAAGAGCTAAAATTATCAGGATTGGCCTAGACATACTTTCTCAATTAAAATCAAAGGAACATAATTTTTTTTGCCTAATCTTGTTTTGAAAATATGTTTTTAAGTTTTCAAAGTCAAGGTAAGTTACTTTTTTTCTATGAATACTAAGAAAGGATAAAGAAAATATGAAGTGGATAAGAACTTGGGGATAGGCAAAGATAACCAAATCGAGGATTCAGAGGACCTGAGACAAAATACCCTGATCCTACACAAGTTTGTGTATTTTAGTTCATATTTCTTTCGAGTTTATTTATTATCATTTTTATTTTTATTTCATAGATGGATTTAGAATTTCTCAGTATGACACTTTAAGCTGTAATTTTATACTTCTCTTATTCTTGATCAGGTGAAAACATTATCGTGAGTGAAACCTCCTTTACGTTTGAAAATATTTCATTACTATAAATGGACAGAATTTTCGATACCCTATTGTTGTACCCCCGACGTTTGACGTCGCTCAACCGTCGCTTATGAGGGCTCAACAAGAGTCGAAAAATCTCACGTGGTTTTTTTTATGTTGGACTATCGTCGGTATTCCGACTCCCCTAACATTTGACGACAAACGACCTTTAAAAATTTAATTTCAAAGGTCAATCGAAAACTACCGACGACGTCCGTCAGTCTACCAACAAATATTCCAATGCTATCCCGCCGATGCGATCGACGAGCGTGCTGTAGTTCCGACGCTTTGCTGGGAGTGTTTCCCATCGGAAGTTCGACCTGTAGTAGTTGGAAGACCGACGGACCTGAATATTTAAAAAAAAAAATTGTTGAAAAGAGGCGAGGCATTATTTTTCTCAAGTTCATAAAAGGAACAAAAGGTTTCTTCAACACTGACTAGCCCATCCCGGTTTCCAAATTCTACAAGATCCTGGAGAAAATCATCAGTTGGCTCAAGCTTCAGCAAAGGCAGAGATGGATTGGTTGTTGCAATTGGAAATGGGGCAAATAAATGGCATGAAATTTATCAAAAGATGATTCTATCAAGTAATAGGGCAAGGAAATGGCATGGAATTTATCAACATTAGTCCCTCATGGCCGCATAAATGTATTATCCATGTTCATACCAAACCAAAATTTATTCACTTGTAGATCCTATGGGATTCACAAAATGGGTTTAGTAATTCTAATCATCTAGTCATACCATTTGTTGAAAGTGGCCTCATTGAATGCAAAATTCTTAGTGTCCTTCCAACTCTTTCAAGCATCAAATTGCAATGAAAGAATTTGTTGATTGGGCATGGGATGAAGTTGTATTCCCTACAAGGGATTCCATTTCCACATCCCAAAAACAACCAATGGATAGCCAAAGATGAATTAGGTGGATTATGTGTGGGGATTAGCACATGCCTAAAAGACTTCATCTATTAATAACTTAAACCATTTCAATTTAGTTCCCTGCACACATAATTTAGTGACAAATTGGGCATACAGGTTGAATTATTCCTTGGTGTATTTACACATGATATGGATTGCAATCAACTAGTAAGCAAAATGGCACTCGGGGTTAATAATCAATGAGATGATGGCACCAAAACCTCCCCTATATGTACCATACTTGTGATATAGGCTAGGTTCATCTTTATTGTGACCATGCTTCCTCATAACTTGAAATGCATGGGAGACATATACCCCCTCCATAGAGAACCTTGTTAAAATGTGTACATCCTGCACATGTATAGGGTATTCCCATTCAATCCATATGTAATTCCAAAGACCAACAAGTCATGCAACACCACAAAATTATATTTACAGAGAGGTTCAAACATAGGCTTCCAAACTATGGCAATGTCACTAGACTCAAATGGAATGTAATCAAGATAGGCTTCATGTCTAGGAACAAGTAATCATCAATGAAGTTTTTGTTGACCCGTCTCATTTTATCAACCTTCCAATGCAAATCCTATAAAAATTCAACTCTCAAATCATAGAAATCTATTGGAATTGCTTCTTTCTTTCACAGTGTAGATTTCAGAGCCAAAACCCTTCTTGTCAATGCCTTACAAATCTAATAAAAATAAAACTAGATTTTATCACTCTAAACTCTACAAACTCTCGTCAATGCCTTACCCTTCTTGTCAATGCCTTACCATTCAACTTTTTCCAAGAACAATCTGTTATACCAAGAAACATTCTTCAGAAAGATCCTCTTCTAATTTCTCAGGCGAAAAATCAGTTGGTTTTGGTTGGAGAATTCCCTTGTCTTGTATAGGTCTCAACCATGGACACTCTGATTTTACGCCTGATAAATTAGAAGATGATTTTTTTGGCAGAATTCACTTGTCTTGTATAGGTCTCAGCCATGGACTCTCAGGCTTAAAGTTCTTCAAAACCTGCATACAACAATGACCAAATTACTTCAATTGTCACTAAACAACTTCAATAGCTAAATATTGTCTAACCTTCAATAGCTAATTAAACAACTTATAAGTATTTAAACAAATACATATTGATCCTTATGGGTATGGGGAACAATATCACATCCCATAAATTGTACAAAAAATTGCAATGGAGGCCAGTTCAGATTTTGTCAGAATTACATATTTAGCACCAGGAGAATCAAAACAATGTTTAGTATAAAATAGAAATAGACGCACTGCAACTTGATAGACTTTTGATCCCAAATCCACTTTTCTATGAGTCGATATTAAAACTCTTGGATAGGACCACCAATGACAAACATAAGAGGATTTAAAAGATAAATAAAAAATAAGGGCCATAACCATACTCTAGCTACAAACAAAAAAATTGCGATAGCTACCAACTCTGAAGTATATATTTACCCCGAGGCGAATCAAAACAATCTTGAGAATAAACCATTGTAACAATCATTGATTTTTATCAACACAAAATTAAATCACAAAATCGTTTACAAAATCCAAATTCCACTTATAGCTCAACTTCAGTGTAGAAAATAGAAATCAACGTGCTACAACTTGAGAGCCTTTGAGCACATTGCACAAGGTCACTATTAAAAAAAATAAAATAGGGTTTTAAAATAAGAAAGGAGAAACAAGGAAAATTCTATAACTAGACCATATAATAGAATAATCTTTGCAATTTCAACATATGGCCAACATATACAATTGAAAACCAGCTAATCACTAAATATTGTCTAACCTTCAATAGCTAAATAACAAATTATATAACTATGCGATTTATGAAACATTACTTTGGATATTATAAAAGAAAAATACACCCTTCAAAACAATGATGCATCATATATATAATTAAAACTTCTATACCAAACCCCTTATTTGTGCTAGTTTCACCTCCGAGTTACAGTTCCATGAGTTGCTTCATGCTCAATAGTTTTTCCATCAGGACAAACTTGGACAAGACAACAAAATCCAAGATTATTCAATGGACATATTTAACCTCCAGGATATTCCTACTCAAGATAATAGATCGCTACATTGGACAATCTAGAATATTAAATAAAATATGTATTTAAATTTTTTTATTCAATTGCAATTATTTACTATACGTTAAGATGCACTAAATTGAGAATGCCAAAACATACCTTGACAATGCTTACAAGCACCTTATCAACCTTTTTTTGGAGTAGCCCCTCATCATACTAGATTCAAACATCGACTTACTCACTGAGAACAAACTACAAACGTGATAGTTATAGAACTAGAAATAACTCCTAAATGGGCTCCTCTTGGTTTCAAGAATAATTTATTGGAGCCCTCTAATCTTGCAGCAAACCTCCCTCGATCTGATGGAGAAGCAATGAAGTCAACATTGGCTTTGTTTTTGCTCCGGTGGATCGAGAGAGGTTTGGTCCAAGATTGGCCAATTCCTAATTTATTCTCTACTAAACAAGGCCAACCACATGAAGGTGGAAGCTCTTATGGCCCCTCCCCCCCCTCACATCACTCTCAATTCCCCAATACCCAATCTAACTGATATATTTAGGGTAAAACCTGAAGTAGACAAAAATTTAATATTTTTTCTCACAATATGCTTACTACAGATCGGATCTAAACATAAGGGTAAAAAGAAGATAATAGAAATATAAAAAAAAATTGCAGATCACATCAAGAAGATAACCATTGATAGCAATTGAATATCAATTCATAATCTGAACATAATTTATACCTTCTAGTCTAATCCAAGGGTCAAATGGTCAAAGGCAAAGCAAAATAACAATATCTACTAGATAATATGCATTAAAAATATTCAAAAAATGTCACGGAAAAGTAAATTTATCAAGAACTCATTTAAAGGAAAAGAAAAACAAAATGTATGAAAGACCTTAATATTGATAGGCATATGTGAATTTTTTATTGTTATAAATGATTAGTATTATAATATTATACATCAGTACTAGGTTTTTTTTTTCCTTTGCACGACTTGATGCTATTTTCCTAAGTATTTCATCGATATCTGTGTCATCT
The DNA here is from genome assembly GCA_009831015.1 of Picea engelmannii. Lineage (NCBI taxonomy): Eukaryota > Viridiplantae > Streptophyta > Pinopsida > Pinales > Pinaceae > Picea > Picea engelmannii. The sequence goes on along the minus strand of ML782544.1, from coordinate 164,408 downwards.
TCTTTTACTGCGTGCTCTGCTATTGTTGATTGTCCTTACATTCTCGCATACATTGCATTCATTGTCACATACTCACGGCGTTGAGGCACCAGATGCGGGTCATCGCCTACAACGACAAAAAATATTAAATTTATAGGGCAAGTTATTGAATACGATTGATTTAGTTCATTAATAAGAAAAAATATGACTAGAATGTAATAAGTTACCTGCCCTGTTCTCCTCTTTTGTTAGAGGATCTCGATGTATGTCATGCAACTCTACCACTGAAACCACAAAATTTATAAGTAGACAATCATAATTGAATTAGTAAAAAGAAAAAATAGAATCACAAAAATTCATAAGTACAAAATTATTGAGTTATATATGATTAATATACAACTATATTACCATCATGGCTCTCATGTGCAGCAACATCATGGGGTTGCACTGACCCAGTTATGTTAGGATCAGGTTGCACCTCACTTTCAGGAGGTTGCACCTCACTGTCAAGAGGCTGCACCTCACTTTTATGGGGTTGCATTGAACCAATTATGTTAGGATCAGGTTGCACCTCACTTTCAGGAGGCTCCACCTCAGTGTCATGAGGTTGCACCTCACTTTCATGGGCTACACGGAAGCACCATCTTGTGGTTTCTCTCTACTATCAACAAATTGTTCTGTAGTAATATTGATGGGCTCGGTAATTCCATCATAAGAGCAGGACCCCCCTTCAGCAAGAAAAAATTCCATGCGTCTATGGAATTTTCTTCTGATCTTCTCACCTCTAGTTTCTCTCTGTCTACCTGAACTTTCCTCACTCGATGAAGATAGTTCTGACAAATACCTATTTGGTTGTACCTGTAGTCCATCGAATGAGCGAGCAGTTAAGAAGAATTCCCTTTCAATTCTAGTAATGATAATTGTGTAGGATACAAGGATGAAAAAAGGCAAAAAACAAATATGCATTCTTCTTAAATGGCAGATTGATCAACTCGTATTATAAGGGGCAGATTGATCAACTCGTATTTGTGATGTAGAGAGACCAAGTGACATATCAAGTTGGTTCAACAAAAATAAATGACTCCACACAAAAGCATGCCACAATTAATAATAAGCCTCGAGTATGGATATGGTTGGGTTATCATTCTCATGACCTCTTGGCCATGTGTTATGTTCATTGTTATATTTATTTCTAGACACCATCTATTTGGCATTGGCCCTATCTCTTACTACTTGGAAAACAATATTTTGGGTAGTTTGTGCATGTGATCTAACCTAGGAACCCATGTTTATTCTTATTTATACTTGTCAATTCCTGGCTATATTGATGCTCACTTTATTTTTATGTCATTTATGTAGGCATAAACTTTATTTTCAAATGGGAATTATTAGTGTCAAACCCTTAACTCGACTAGTTTTTGTGAATATTGTTTGTGCTTGGGTTCGCTCATTGCATCACTATTTTGAGATGGTCATGTTTATGTGTTTTAGTTGGGCTTGTAGTCACGATTAACCTATGGGTAAGACTAGAAATGATAGGATAATAAAGGTGTGATAGGCTATGATTAGGCTGGAATTCTTCTTGGTTCTGATATCATCTTACATTGTTGTTCTCAAATGGTAGCGGTAGGTGTAGGTGTTTTCTGGCAATCCTCTGAATTTTCAAACTCATATACACATATACATACATACATGTTTTGCGACCACAGTCAAAATTCACTATTGTCGCCCACAATCAATAAGTTTATAATTATATAAGAAAATTTAGAATAGAGGGGGAAATCCATGTGTATAATGCCTTAGAAATATATAATAGAGAGCACGTAGATGTAGTTTAACATAACTAAGGATACAATAAGAAGGTTGTAGGCATTGTATTGTAAACTCAACTTTGGATTTCCTTTCCATTCCATTCCAAGAATTACAAGTGATGAAGAATCTGAAATGGGCTTCTAGTCACAATAGATCATCTAATTCAACTTTTCATTTTTTAATGTTGTGAGTTAGAACATGAATTACCATGTAATTTGGTGACCATACATTTCTTCGCTGATCTGAAGAATATAGGCTAACACAGAATCATGGATCATGGTTAAACTTAGGTTGTTTTCGAGATGAGGTGAGAGGTGACCAACATCTATAATGACCAACATATACAAGTGTCCAGATCACACGATAGTCTTTCATATTGATATCATATGTTCGGTTAACTATGAGAAAGGATCTCTTTGAATCATTGAGGTGAAATAAAGAACTGTACAGAGCAATATAAGATTCTACTCCAAAGTGAAGGAAAATGTATACTATGTGGAAGAAGCCTACATTGTAATTTTTCTTGAATTTTCTATGGAGTATGAAGAACATCACAAGAAGTAGTTGCTTGAAGTTGAAGAGTTTTTTAAGGCACACCCACATTATGCAAACCTCAAAGTAGTTTGTACACAACTACTACTTGTAGATAATCAAATACAAAAATTGCAAGAAGCATGTGAAGCAATCCAAAGGTTAAAACTTTGGAGACATATTGAAGAGGAGTCTTGCAAGGAATGGTATATAAAAAAAATCCATTTGTTGGAAGACAACTACTTCGAGCTTCTCTTTCATGCACATATCCCTTTATATGAAAAGAACATCATTGAGGGAGGATGTGAGAAGGGGGTGCCTAGTAAGTTCCAGTATGCTTCTTCTACAATGGTATTGTTTCTTCTAGAGCTTATGGATAGGCCTATTGGACTAATTCAACATTGGGGCTAGTACATATACATGGGACCCTGGCTTATGGGTGGGTTTTGTAGACTACTTCAACATTTTAATCAACACTCATACACATGACCTTAGTTTATGGTTGTACAACATTGCTACAAGAATTAAGGACAATGATTCTTGAAGGTATATTGTTCATATTTTCTACAAATTTCATAGTATTCCCTTGATGGTGAATGTAAAAATGTGTATGGGGTAGTATTATGTGCAACACCTCCCCTCAACAATGAGCGTTCATTAGCTATGTGACCCTCTATTCTACAATTTGTACACCATTTTTGTTCCCTTTCAGTTTTGTCCTTTGTCAACTACTGAATATTCTCAATTAAAGTAATCAATTGATTTTGTGACTATACTAACATAAGGGTTGTTCCAAATGAAAAATTAGGGGTTGGATGTAGGAAAATTAATTGTTGGACATGGGTAACCTATGATAAATTTGAGGGATATTGCTTGCTCTAAGGCCTCCCTCTATTTCACCAATGTTTGTTACATCAACAATCTTTGGGTAAAGGGAAGGAGAAATATTATGAACCATTTCTTGTGATTTCAATCTTGAATTTGGTGGGTCGATCTACTAATCAGATCCCTAAACCTTTGGTTGTATTCCCAAGTAGACTTCCCTACCATCTACTTAATAATTTGAGCTTGGTAGCGCTCTATTGCTTCATATTAGGTTTTTGGAATTCAGTAGTAAATCTTTGCTTCACCTCATCTTTTCTCCATCACTAGAGGTGTGCTCTTCACATATTTCAATACCATCATAGGGATTTTCCACTAAATATGTCATGAAATTCCACCTGTTGGACATCTAGTGTGGTTCATGTTACATTCTATATTGTCTCATAAAGGAACTAATGTTGCTCAAGATCTTCATCTCCTTTTCCTGAAAATTCAAGAAAGTATTACATATAACTCCTTTGCATACCATCCATGGTGCCAACTAGAGTATGTATAAAGACAAAATATTGTGACCCTAATTGACTTACTAAGTTGTGACTTCCACTTGTAAAGAGAGTACCAATACTCACTGGAGTATTCCCACTACTAGTTTGTTGACTTCCATTATTATCAAATTTCCCAATATGTCCTAACTACTAGACAATATATTCAAACCACAACTAGTTAAATTAACTGATGTTATCTAGATATGATTGGAATGTGCAAGGGATAGTATCTGCATTGGACTAACTTTGTTATTTTCTGGACAATCCATGCCAACTACCACTAGCTCTTCCTTTCCAAATAATTGAAACATGTCTACTAATGCTTGATCTAGTTGTGTCTAAGTGGGAATGTTCCCATCCAATTGTCTATTAGATTTTTCTTCATATGCAACCATTTCCTACAATAAAATTGCATACTTGTTATGAACCAAACTACACAAATAGAATAAGAATATAAAGAAGAAGTAACTCCATGCCTTGATAATGATAAAGAGTCAATGAATAATAAGACACTAGGAGAGGGAAACATTATTTTACAATATATCCAATGCATAAGAAAATATGCCTATACAAATGAATCTCTTTTATTATAAATAGGAGATAGTGTGTGCATAATGTAACCTACCATTGAGCTGACCTAATCATAATTGATAAACTAATAATGAATGAGGGTTAGGGCCTTAACAATGCTCGCATCTATATGTTGGACATTCTTGGTTTTCCCATCCAAACTAATCGAAGTTTCCCCACTCGTTCTACTTGCTATACTCCTCTCCAACACCAAACCTCTCTCTATCAACCCATGACTAGCCTCTTCTCCTCATATCCTAAAATATTTCAATTCCTCCAGTGTCACTTCATCACTCCCCTTACTGTTGATTTCACAACTTCACCACATTCTATGATTACTTGCATATGTTCTATTCCATTATTGGTTGGTCACTACAACTCTTTTTCAATATTTTTTGCCTCTTCCTCGAGATTATGTGTCTTCCATGTTATCTTATCCTTCAGATTTTTGTCCTCGCCATACTTTATGTAGTCCACCCCTCAACATAGAGATGTACATTTCCATGGTCGGTGATTTGAAGGGTAAGATCTATTTATTTACTAAGAACATATTGAGCCAAGTGGGAACTTCTTTTGTCGTCCAAACAAGATAGATTTTCTATGAGAAACACATGATTATCTAGTAACAATATAAATGGAAAGATGGAAGGAAAAGGATAATATATAGTTGGGATATAATTATGGGTAGAATGGGAATGATAGAGTCATGAAAAGGAGCAATGCTCCCCACTTTCAGTGTGCAAGATATATTTCATTAGGGTGAAACAACTTTTACCAGTTGTTA
>ML782544.1:116876-142939 GCA_009831015.1 Picea engelmannii | reverse complement strand
TGGGATAAGATATTAGGTAAGGGAGTAAATGAAGGGAATTCGGTGAAGGAGGGATAAGGGGGGGAAAGGAGTTTGGGGGGAGGGGGATGTTACGGGAGTTGGGGATGAATTTGGGAGAGCGGGGAATTGGCAGAGTGAAACTTGGAGTGGAATTTACACAGTGCGCTGGGGGTTGCTGGGGGTTTTGGGCTCGGAGGGCTAGGATATCCGTTGATATCCTAGGGCTAGGAGATAACTAGTCGACAGGGAGGTCGGTTTTGGGTAGAGTCCTAAAGAAGCGGAAAGGAATCAAGCGGCGAGCAAATAAGTAGCATCAGGTTCAGGGAAGAATTATGCATTGTTTTGAATTAATTTGTTATTAGATTTTATTATATTGACAAAATTGCATACGAATGAGTTAAATTAGTAAAATTTCTTGAATGTTACGGAAGTTACTGTTATTTCATTACTGTGTTATGAAATTAGTTAGTTTATCAAAATAAATTGATGTAAAATGTAAATCCAGCCATTACACATCATGTTAGCTCCAACTACCTTTTCTAGGACATGATCCATTTTCGGGAGTGGGTAGTTGTCCTTGAGGGACGACTGATTCAAGTTTCTAAAATATACATAGAGCCTTATTTCACCCTTTTTCTTTCTCACGGGGACTAAATTCACTACCCATTCAGAGTACCTAAGTGGACAATGATTTTTGCATTAAGAAGTTTTTTGACATCCCTTTCTATCACTGGTAGGAGGATAGGGTTTATCTGTCTAAGTTTATGTCTGAAAGGTTTAATGTCGTGTTTCAAAGGAATATTATGTTCAATGATAGAGGTATCGGATGTTTTCAGATCATCATAAGACTAGGCAAAAACATCTTTGTAATTCCTAATCAACTCAGCGTACTTACTTTTCATTTGGGCCAGAAGGTATTTTGATATCTTGACCATTTTGGGATCTTCGTTAGTTCCTACATTACAGTCTTCAACTTCTTCGGGTTGGGGACATAAGGTAGACTTTAAAGGTATGTCATACTGGTCAAACAACCTTTCTAAGGGTATCATGCCTCTGGGACTCTGATTGTTCTTAAGCAAGGCCATACAGTGGTTTGCAATCTTGTCTTGAAATTTTTCTGGGTTCTCAACTTCTTGCATAATCCAAGCATGATCATTCTGGTTTTCTTGATCTATGTGAGTTCCAGAGAACTCATCAATCATCTCCAGGAACTGTTTAATTTGTTCGTCATATTCAAACACTTGACAATGTTGAACATTGTTCAGGATTGAGCATCTATGTCTCATCTCGATGTGATATTTCAGTTTTAGGACAATAGGAGGTATGAAGGTTGCATCAGCCTTAGCTAAAGAATCAAATTGTTGATTCTCCATCCTGGGAATAGAGTGAATATTGAAGGACAAGAAGAAGTTCTCTATAAGATCCCAGGCACAGTTCCTGTATGATCTCAACCTTGGGTGTTTAGCTTGATACTATTGTTTCACTTGTTTTACAATAAGCTCTGCATCACCATAAACTATTAGATGTTCGATTTGTAACTTCCTTGTAGCTTCTAATCCTAAAACCAAAGCTTCTTATTCGCAAACATTATTCATGTAATCAATATCCCATTGCAATCTATAAGATAAGGGAATAAAGTATTCATCACCTGGTGCCACAAATAAAATCCTAGATCTCACTCCTTCACAGGATGAGGCACCATCAAAGAACATTTTCCACATTCCTTCTCTAACATTTACATTTTTCTTTGTTATTTCTATTTTTTAATTTTCTTCTTCTATACATTCTTCAAAATCGTCATCTATAGATAATATACAATTTCCTAAGTCCTGATAAGCAACATAGACTGGGTAATTATTTGGGTTTTGAGGATCACTTAGTGTATACGCCAATCTAGTTTCTTTGTACAGTCACGTGAATTGCTAACCAAAAATTAGGATTGTAGCATAATTCATGTCTAGTTGAACTGATCCTCCTAATTTGGAACCCAAAGACCTGGATAGAAGCATGCCATACTTGGAAGGGACGTCAGCAACAACCACATCCATAAGGATACTTTTCACAGGGATCTGAGCAAGATTTACTACCAGATCTTTAATCATGCCAAGACACTTAAATTTTTTGGATTCAAACGAGTACAAATCTTGATAAGGTCTAGTAATTTTGAGGCCCAACTTATCCATGATAATTTTAGGCATTAAATTATGAGAGGCCCCAAAATCTAACATTCAATTGTGTAGTAGATGGTCATGCATAGTTAGTGTGATATAAAATGGAGAAATATAATCCTTATTGTTTTCAATGTGTGGACCGAACATGATCATAGGTATTTCATCCTCCAGATTAATAACGTCTGCATGACATTCAACATTAAAAAAAATTATCACTTTAGCAATTTGCTTTTTATAAATCGGGTTTTTTGCAAGTTCGACTAGAGGCATTAGGATTTTAGTTTTATTGAGTTCATTTTCTAAACTAAAACCTCCAACTGTTTTTTCAATTTCTCTGGTTGGAACTTTTGCTTCTGTATTTTCCGGTTTCTTAGTTTGCATTGTACTTGTTTCAACTGGATTTCTTCGGGTAGTTTGTGTTTCACTTGGTGGTTTAGTAACTGTTGCCTCATTCATTTTACTTTGCGACAAAATCTTTTTTGGTGGAACATTCATAGAATTTTTCTCTCTGGGCCTTAAATCATACTTTTGTTGGAGTTAGACCATTATTGAGTCAGTGATCCCTTGATACACAGAGTCTCCCAGATTATTGATGCTTTCCTCATTATTAAACAAGGATTATAGGTCTAAAGACTTCTCATAATCCTATTTGGTTAAATGTGGCTCAAGATTGTCATCGCTAAGGTTGTTAAGATCTTCTTCTAACTCCTCATAATTTTGTGTTTCATCCCTCTGCATAAAATTGTCAGTTTTAGATGGGGCTTGGATCTTTTGATCTTCATTTTTTACTTGTATTTGTTGTATCTGGGGGTTATGGTTTCTTATGAACTGATTCCTAATGTACGAATCGGGTTTTCCTTGATCTAATTCAATTCTGGATATTTTTTTGGATAAATCTTTAATTAGCTTGTCCATCTCATCCATCTTTTCTTCTACGGACTTGCTAGATCCATAGGGTCCCGCTTGTTCTTTGAAACGTCTAGGTTCTCTAGTTCCCATCTCAACCTCAGTTTTTAATTTTCTGGATTCCATCATATTGGATTCAATTTCTATGTCATCATCTTGCATTCCTGATAAAGTGGTAGATCTCCTTTCTCTTAGAAGTAGAGAGAAGTCAGAATCAAAATCCCCTGCAAAAGTTACTTTTGTGGCAGGTTGAAACGGTTTGGCTTTGGCTGGGATACTTTTATACAGTTTATTGAACCTCTGGGTAAATTCGAGGACTGATTCAGAAGTCTTTTTTCTTAGCGCCCCGAATTCAATTAAGTAATAAAGATGGTCGTTTTTCTCACCCCACTATCTTAGAAAAGATTTTTCTATCTCATCTTATGTTCGTATGGAACCCACTGGGATTCTTCTGAACCAGGTCCTCACTTGTCCTTCAAAGGTTTTCACTAACATCCTTGAGTAAACGTCTTCATTTTCGATGCCAAGGATATAAGAAAACTAATAAAAAAAGGCTATGTGTTCTGTAGTGGTTATATCTCCCTCTCCCGTGAATTTGGGGAGGTTCTTCATGTAACTTTTGGGAAAATCATGAAGGACGATAGGGAAGACCAAGGGAGCATATCTAGAATCTACCTTGGAAAATATTCTAGGGGGTTGACTTGCGACACCACCATATCCTGCACCTCCAGTGCCACCAACACCAACACCTCTAGCGCTAGCCATTGGAAGTCTAGGAGATGGACTTCGGGGGCTCAAAAGGGGATTTTCAAAAACTTTGAGGGACTGAAGTGGTGACCTTCCAACTAATTTGGGGTGTGGTGAATGAAGTTCAGGAGTGAATTCGTGAGGAGACGAAATATCTATATGAGGAGGAAAAGGGAAACTTGGGTTGGTTTCCTCATATTTACAAGATGTATATATAGGAGAGACGAAAGGGGATGAATCAGGGTATAAGAAGTACTCTTTGGAGTTTCAGGAAACCAAAACCTTCACTTAGAGAAAGGAGAGAACCGACAGGGTGTCAATGACAATAGGTATTGAAAGGGATCTCTTGTTCTTACTAGTAAAAGTATATGTCAAGTCAATCTCAACTTTTATCTCGGGAACACTTACCTATGGAGTTTCAAGTTTAGCCTTAGGTTTACTAGTTGATATCTCTGCGGAATGAATTTGTTTAAAACATTCTTTAGGGGTTATTTCTTCAGTCTGAACCTTAGAAATAAATTGTGTAACTTTGGGTTGATATACTTTACCTGTTGATGCAGTAGTTTGTTTGAGATATCCCTTTGGTTTCAACAACTTTTCGGGATCTGACACTGGTGTGGTCTGCTTATCGTCTGGATTTTTCCTGGTATTCTTTTGACTAAATGCTAATTTTATCTACGGTGGAGTCACCAAGTGAAAAATAAAATAAGCCTTACTTATGTGTTCAATATGTGTTCACTATCAAAGATCAAAATTTACCTTGTCGTTTTTCGACGGAAAATGATTTCATTTCTTCATCCCCGACAGTGGCACCAAAAATATGTTGTTCCTGAGATTAAACCTAAGGATCAAAGAGTAATGTCAGGCATCAAGAGTGTTTCAAGAAAATGTTTTAAAAGAGTGTTTTTCCTACCTTTAGTTATATAGGAAATGATCATGAAATGAAATTAATAATAGGACAATGTAGAGGTTGTATTTCATTGTCTGAGTCACAATTATAATATCAAATGGTGTGAAAGAAAGCTACAAAACTATTAAACAAAGTTAGGCATCCATTGCAGATGAATCTTACCTTGTTTGCAGTAGAAGAAAAGTAGAGAGTGCACCCTTGAACGGGATATGGAATGTAGTAATTCACACAACTTGCAGGTCTTGTATTACTTACAGTACATACAGAGGAAAAAATGATTTCCTAATGAATTGTTGATATAATATGATCACAGTAGTTGTAATACTAAATTGAAATCAATCTCTTTTCAAGAAATCACATAAAGAAATTCAGAGAAATGAAAATACAAAAGAAACACATAACTCAAACTGAACAAAAATTAGAATCTTTGTCTGCACTTGTATTAATACTCAAAAAGAGAGTTTTTCTATTACATCTGGCAAGGAGCAGCCTTGAATAGATCTGAAATCTATCTATTTATACAAAAATTATCACAACTAAAAAACCGTTGGACTTCATACACTATCTCCTAAAAATATAATGTAATTCGAATGAAACGACAACATCCAGACATTGTTTGAGTTGGTGCTTTCATTTGATCCCAGACGCGCTCTTTTTCATTTTTCCTTTGAATTGGGAACACATGTCCATTGAGGCCACCATAATCATTTGTTTACTATCCTCGTCATATGACTCCATTGCTATATGTTCTTCAGATGCATTTACTGGAAAAAGAATATTAGTTGAAAATATGGGGGGAGTGATAATGTGATAGGTAGCTCAGTGTTGGCTCGTTATGTGATGGCTAATTATTACGAGAAAGAGTAACTACTCATGAATAGGATGACATGGGGACAAGTGTAGGTGGTGAGGTAAATGTGGTCAATGATGTGGAAGGTGTGACAGGTTGGAGAGTGAACGAGGTACATGATGTGGATGTCAGGTATTGCTCCAACGTCCCTTTACGTTTCTCTATTTTGCGGGGCATGAGGATTTGGTTTGAAATAACCCGTTTTTCGTCATGTAATGCACCTGGTGATTCCATGTACCCCTGAGAGAAAACTGTGGTTTAAATTGCGGGACCTCCCTTCAAAATTAAACCCCGCGCAAATTCTCCCCCCTCAATCGCTCTCAGTCGTTGATCTCCACGATCCATTAAAATCCGATTGTCAATCTTCGCAAAGTGAGACAATTTCCCAAATTTAAGCTGAGGTCACAACCCTTGGTCATATGTAGAGAATATAGAGAAAATTCCGTGCAATTATTGTTCGTCAATATGAGCAGGGGACACGTGTCAGACGATCCCCATATTCGACTATTTCGTACTCTGGGGAGGAGGCAAGTAGTGTTGAATAAAGAAATCCAGAAGACCCGAAGCCCATATGGACCGTTGATTGAAGTGGACACGTGGCAAGAGATCGTGCACTTCGACGGATAACCACTTTGGAAGAAAGAATGATGTGTGAAGAAAGAACTCCCTAAGCCTGGAGTTCCGAAGTGAATCTTCGTCGTTGAAATCAAGAGGACACGCGGCATGAGATCTTGTTCTTTAGAGACTTAGAACTTCGAAGATTTGCACCTCAGAATGTCCGAAGCCTGGAGTTCCAAAGTAAATTGCAGTTGTTCAATATCAAAGGACACGCGACGTTAGATCTTCCACTTCGAGGACTTAGCTCTCCGGATAGTTTGTTCTCCCTTTTCTATCTATTTGGCCCCTTCCCTGATATATTTGGTCCTTTTCTTAGTTTATCCAGCTTTCGAACTGATTTATCATTCCACTAGATTTTGAAATCTGATCCATCAAGTTTTCTTGCAACTTTTCATGGCGCCATAATCCTTAAGGAAATAATATTAGCCTGCCTATAACAAGAGAGGTCTGTAAGTTTTTCAAATAGATAAAAATTTCTAATTGAGAAAGGTGAAAGTGAATTCGAAATCGAAGTGATTTTATTTAAACAAGATTCATTGATCTTCGTATAACCTTACTGACGAAGAATTTATTAACGTTAATGGAGATGTCTACCTGGCGATCCACACTCCTCGTTTGAATCGTTATCCTTAATTAGTCATAAATTCCATCAATATTTTGACGGTTCGTGTTCGAGAGTTTTAGATGTGACATAGTGGGAAACTCTTGAATCTTGAATCCACGGAAATATTAATCTTTGGATAATTGCTTTTAAAACCTTAATTAATCATGTTTAAAATGGTGCGTTAACTTCAAGTGTTTCGAGAGTTCGGACTTCGGGGACTTTTAATGTATCTCAAGAGGGACTTCTAGAAACTTGAAACTGTGAAGCAATTAATTATCTATTAATTGATCTTAAGTCTTAATTAATTGCACTCAATTTTAAGTATTTCAGAAGTTCAGACTTCGGAAATTTTAGAATACAATGCAGGGGAAAAGTCTGAAATCCGAACTACGGAGTCATTAATTATCTCTTGATCATGATTAACTTAATTATTTAACGTTCAATACTTCGTCATTTTGATATTTCGGTGATTCGTGAATTCATTCTTTGTTAAAGTCCTGAAGGATCATCTCTCGTAGTGACGTGTTAAAGATGACGTCATTCTGAATGACGTGTCGAGGAAAGAGAGGTGCCACGTGTTACTTGGAATCGTGTGAATCCTCCAATGAAAATGTCAAAAATGGGTGCCACGTGTCAATTCAGGAAAGAATCAAAAGGTACGCGTGTCTTACAACTTGTGCATTTAAAAGGTTTAGGAAAAGTCACGAGCAGATACCTTCAAGTTTCGGAGAAACCATTAGAGATTTACCTCTTTAAAATTTAGGCGGCTCCAGAACTCCGGAGGTATTAGGATCATTTGATCAAAAGGGAAAACTCATCAACAATGGATATCGTGCACGCCCTATTATTAACTAACCACCAATGAATTTGATTTAAAATTAAAAGGTCATTTTCTAAGTTTCTGCTTTCTTCGAGTAAAATTTTATTTTTCATGAGGTGAAAAATATAAAGCTCAAAAGTTCATAATTGTATGTGTTGCAACATAGGTAATTGTTTTTATTCTATTTAATCATGCTTGTGCATGTAGGTATGGTACTTATAGCCTATATTTATAGTTGTGCATGGATATGACAGTCATTGAGGGTCTTTCATATTAAGTTAACCTTGTGATTTTAGTTATGAGTATTCAAAAGAGGATGGGTGGTTGGGTGCACATGAAAGTGTCATGTGTACATTAAGAGGTTGGAATTCGTGTGTGTGCGTACAATAAATTAGATCACACACACAGGGAAATCATATTTGGCATATGACGCTAGGTTGGTTGTGTGCATGGTTGTACTGTATGATCTGTATTCTAGTGCGCACGGTTATTTGAGTTATTTATTCTACTTAAAGTTGTGTTGAAGGGATAAAGTTGCTTCCGTTGTTATAAGTTGTGTGGCGTGACTGAATCTTGGGCTAAGCACTTTACTTCTAGATAACTTGTGTGGAATTAATATCCCCACTCGAAGTCTATGATGTTATTTTATGTAATGTCCCTGATCCAGACCCTTTGTAATTGTACATATAGGCTCATGAGCTATTGGTAATAATGGTTCATGTAATGTATATAGGCTAGTGAGTCATGGGCACCTGGTTTTGGTGTTGCGTCCATCTGAGTAAGTGTGCAGATAATTTTTATCAAAGACAGGGTGCACATATTCTATGTGTTGCGTGCACCTGGGTAAGTGCACATATTGTATCGTGTTGCGTACACTTGGGTAAGTGCACGGTAATGGCCTGGAAGTGTTGGATTATTGAGGGGGGGGGGTGAATAAGTAATAGAGAAATTTAATCCTTTTTAACCATAAATGCAAGTGTTATATCAATGTAGCATTATCATCCAATAGTTACAGAGTAAATAAACAATGAACAAATGAGAAATCATACACATACAAAATACACCAGTGTTTTTACGTGGAAACCCAAAGTAGGAGAAAACCACATAATGTTTTTTCTTATATGTCTTTAATAATTACATTCATTGGAAGAACCAACTTCCTTTGTTTTCCAGCTGCAAATGGAAGGAGGCTCCAACCCCCTAGTTTCTCAAGCTACAACCTGAGGGAACCTCCAACTCCCAAATTCTATGGCTACAACCAGAAGGAGGCTACAACCCCCTATGTTCTCTGACTACAACATGAAGGTGGATACAACCACTTGTCCTTGCCTCGTCCAACCACTTTGAAATATAAGTAGAATGATGGAACCACTGTCACACTATCACTGTGAGATATATTGCTGTAAACATGTACCAATCAACCTGCACCAAACAACTTGTAATAGCCTGTACCAATAACATGTTCCAACATGTAACATACATCAACCTGTACCATAAACAAATGCATCAACCATGCACCAAACCAGTACAAATAACATGTTATAATAACTTGTCCAAACAACCTATCACAACAACTAGTCTCATCAATCTTATCAACCAAATCATATCTACTCATCAAGATCAATCATGAAGACAACTCTCAACCATATGCATAATATCACCAATATTTGCATCAACCAAGCATAAAACAACAACTCATAATCATCACCAAGATCAATATGTGCTTCTAATAATATACCAAGACAAGTATGCTACATCATCCATAAACCATGTGTCAACAATACTACTAACAAGTTCCTCCAACCATGTACCAAGTATTTACCAATCATGCATCAACTACTCATCAATTATGACTCATCAAGATGTACCAACATCATCAACTATACACCTCATGTATGTGCCAAATCATCAACTACTTGTCTCAACCATGTACGCAACATGTACCTCAACCAAAATCCCTCATCAATTTCATCATCCAAATCTGATCTGTAACTCTATAATAGACCTGGTGTATATAATCACATACCTGCAAACCTTCCTTAACTTTAACAACAAGAGACTAGCATTTTCATCAAACTTTACTTTAGTTTCACATGACTAATTTTGGATTAGTCAACAACCCTAACTTGAAATAATCATAACTATGTACCTGTAATGAATAAATATCTTAAAATAGTACATAATGTTATTCAGTGTCTTTTATGCAATTCCTCCAGGTTTCACTACTTGGAACCTCTCAGAAAAAGGAGTTATAGCAAAAATGGCATACCTTGTTGAATTATCGCTTATTCTAGAGAGCGAACTTGTAGAGTGTGCCCCACACAGAATATTTGTTGTATGGATATGAAAATTGTACAAAGAATACTACAGACTGTACTCTAAACAATACATTTGGTCTTACTGAATGTGGATCTATTATGAATAAGCTATGACATTTTTACCCGAAACACATGTTTTAGGCTAGTTTCAGGACTAGCCACAAACCCTATTTTCCACGGAGTGTAACTCCAAAAATATGACCCACAAGATGAAATTTTGATCACAACTACTTGGATATGTTTCCTCAATGACCTCCAAATTTCGTAGTCTGAATCATTCTAGAAGAAAAAAAATATTGTGAAAATGGTGATATGACCTGTAAATAACATACCTTAGAAAGCATCATCAAAACAATTTATCCTCCCTTGAATTTCGGCCTTCTTTACTTCACCTTTCCTCTGAAATTCACCTTAGATATCCTTTGGTTACCTCAGTCACTTGTAGATATTCAATATGCTCAAGTGTAATTAAAATGAGAGACCCTTTCCTCTTATTTATACTTTTATGTAGCTTCCTCAAGGGGTTACCTTCTAACCATCTTAAACCACTTTCCTTATTTTAGCACTAACCCATTTCTAACCACTTGTCTACTTAGTAATTTCTCCATTAACTTTATCATTTAAATAATTTCTTCTTTGCAACCACTTTGACTACTTTGACCTTTTGGGGCTTCTAGATGACTCATGAGGGTTCTCCAACTTCACATGGCCATAACTCTCTAACCGTGAGGAGTTATGTGACATTCCACATACCACCGGAAATGGCAATACATGTTCTATCCATATAGAATAGTATTACATTCAAATATATTAAAACACATACCATTATACATCAAACAAAATTGGGTCCATTACCCAAACCTTTGTATTACCAGACTTTCTTCAAGGGTTGAAATCAATGACAACCAACCCAAATAATCAACAGGGGTAGAGTTGAGTTCTCTCTCTCTCTCTATATATATATATATGATTGTATATGTATTGAGGTCGAGGAGCCTGTGTAAGTATGAGGCTAGTGAGTTGGGATGTAGATAGGCCACTACACCTAACCATGTAATTATACTCAATTATTAATATAATATATTGCATCATTGCATGCAAAGAGACTCAAAAAAAGAAGATATGGGGGGATAAATCCACATAAAAAAGGGAAAAGGGGGTGAGACGTAAGTCTTGGAGAATATTTTATAATATTTCCAGAAAAGTGTAATGTTAGATAATTATTTTTATCCTATGTTCCAAAGGGTAGGGAATGGGTCACCAAGTGTCAAGTTGAAGGCATGCAATATATATTGATGGCCTTAGTGTATTTTGGGGGAATTATGCATTACTCGAAGGATTATGTAATGTTTCAGGCTCTTGTGAGCAGAGGGGGGTCAGATTGTATGGAAAATATGATTATTACCTTATTTGCAGCGAGAAGGTTGTAAGGAGTTGTGGGGATGTAACCATTGTTTTGGTTGTTGAGGAGGCGAGTTGTTAGGCCTATGAGAAATATCTCTGAGTGAGATATTGGTTGTTGAGAAAACAAGTTGTCAGAGTCGTGAGCATACTCTTCTAGGTGATATTTTTGTTGAGAATTGTTCCCTGGTGCATTGGGAATTAGATGCAAGGCTTGGAGACTTCATGTTTGGATTGTTGCTAGTAACCCTGGAAGGGAAGTGTGGAAGCTGAAGGATTGTTGAGAAAATAAGGGGCACACTTCCTTGGGTGTGACAGGTGCATGCAGAATGATGGATTGTAGGCTAGTTGCAACAATGAGCACTTAGGATAGAGGAATTATGTTTAGAATCGAACCTTAGCTTGTCGCTAGAAGTCCTTTTTCCCTGGTGGAGTTAAGCTCCAGCTCGGGGGTGACCTATTGCTGAAATATTATTAGCAAAAAAGTCTATGGCTAGGAGGAACATCTAAGTCATGTGCACAGTTGGTGATTTTCATAAAGATAAGTGTTATTTAAGTGCTTGTCTTGTTTTCTATGTGCTTATTTATCTATGCATGTTATGGGTTAATTCTTGTATGTTATCGCATATAGGTAATTGTTGTTATTATGTTTAATGATGTTTTTGCAAGTAGGTATGGTATTTATAGCTTTTGTTGGTGTTGCATGCATCAGAGTAAGTGTGCGGAGAATTTTTATCAAAGACAAGGTGCATAATTTTATGTGTTGTGTGCACCTGGGTAAGTGTGCACATTGCACCATGTTGCACACACTTGGGTAAGTGCACGGTAATGACCTAGAAGTGCACATAGTTTAGTTATATGTGTGTGTGTGTGTGTGTGTGTGTGTGTGTGTGTATTGAGGTTAGGGAGCCTATGTGAGTATGAGGCTAGTGAGTCAAGACATAGATAGGCCAGTGCGCCTATCCATGTAATTATACTTAGCTATTAATATAATATATTGCATCGTTGCACACAAAGAGACTCAAACAAAATGATAAGGGGGGATGACTCCACAGAAAAAAAAAAAGGGGGTGACACGTAAGTCTTGGGGAATATTTTGTAATATTTCCATAAAAGTGTAATGTTAGATAATTATTTTATCCTAAGTTCTCGAGGGTAGGGAACGGGTAGCCAAGTGGCTTAAAGCTACTTCTAAAGGTGACCTTAGGTTTCAAGTGGAAGGAATGCAATATATATTGTTGGCCTTACTGTATATTGGGGGAATTATGCATTACTTGAAGGATTATGGAATGTTTCAGACTCTCATGAGAAGAGGGGGGTTAGACTTTATGGAAAATTTGATTATTACCTTATCTGCAACGAAAAACTTGTAAGGAGTTGTGGGGTTGTAATCATTTTTTGTTGTTGTTGAGGAGGTGGGTTGTTAGGCATGTGATAAATCTCTCTGAGTGAGAGATTGGTTGTTGAGAAAACGAGTTGTTAGACCCTTTAGTATACTCTCTAGGCAATATTTTTGCTGAGAATTGTTCCCTGGTGCGTTGGGCATTAGATGCAAGGCTTGGAGAATTCATGTCCGACCTATTATTGGTAACCCTAGAAGGGAAGTGTGGAAGCCAAAGAATTGTTGAGAAAAGAAGGGGCACACTTCCTTGGGTGTGACAAGTGAGTGGAGAATGAGGGACTGTAGGCTAGTTGCAACAACGAACACTTAGGATAGAACAATTATGTTGAGAATCAAACCTTAGCTTGTCGCGAGAAGTCATTTTTCCCTGGTGGAGTTAAGCCCAAGCTCGGGGGTGACCTATTGCTGAAATATTATGAGCAATAGAGTTTATGGCTGGGAGGAACGTCTGAGTCATGCACACAGTTGGTGATTTTCATAAAGATAAGTGTTCTTTAAGTGCTTGTCTTGTTTACTATGTGCTTATTTATTTATGCATGTTATGGGTTAATTCTTGTATGTTATCGCATATAGGTAATTGTTGTTATTATGTTTAATGATGCTTGTGCATGTAGGTATGGTACTTATAGCCTGTATTTATAGTTGTGCATGGATATGATAGTCATTGAGGGTCTTTCCTATTAAGTTAGCCTTGTGATTTTGGTTATGAGTCTTCAAAAGACGATTGGGTGGTTGGGTGCACAGGAAAGTAACATGTGTGCATCAAGAGGTTGTAATTTGTGTGTGCGCGCACAAGAAATTAAATCACATGCATAGGGAAATCAGATTTGGCATATGACATTAGGTTGGTTGTGTGCATGGTTGTACTGTATGATCAATATTCCGGTGCGCACAGTTATTTGAGTTATTTCCGCTACTTAAAGTTGTGTTAAAGGGAGAAAGTTTCTTTCGTTGTTATAAGTTGTGTGGCACAAATCAAGCTTGGGTTGAGCATGTTACTTCTAGTTAAATTGTGTGGACTTATGCTAGAGTAGAATCTACCTAGTGTATTTCAGAATAATATTGTTCATTAATAAGCTAGAGGATGTTACATTATGGTATCAAACTAGTTTTTGGTTTATATTGTGTGGCGTGGCTAGCCTAGGTGGCTAGGGACGTTACATTATGGTATAAGAGTAGTTTTTGGCTTAGATTGTGTGGCATGACCATCCCAAGAGGATAGGGACATTACATTATGGTATCAGAGTTATTGGTTCAATAATAGACTTGTATACACAAGAGTTCAACAAAAGTTGTAGAGCTCTAGTTTTGATATTGAGCTTCCATGGGCCAAATTTGAAATTTTAGCTGGCCATGGTGCACATCAAGTAATAATTCACACATGTGTGCACTAAATTCTTGATATTGTGGAGTACAACACTAGAACTACGTAGTAAACAATGGTGCATGGGTGTGTGCACTAAAGTTTTAAGACTGCATAGAACAAAGTTGTGGTGCATGTGCATTATTGATACGTGGTGTACAAGTTGAAAATTGACATCACGCATTGGTGTGTTTGGAATATCAGTGCATGCATGGGCTTGAGAAGGAAGGATTCTAACAAGATGGTGCAGATTTTTCATGAAGTTGTTTCATGGATTCATCTAAAAAATCTTGTTGTATGCATATTTTGCAGAATTATCGGCGATTAGAACATGGCATAACTAATGCAAAAGGTCAAAAGCATGGATGATGGGCAAAGGACTTGAAGTCGTGATGATGAATTTATAGATCTGTATGTTGGTTTGGGTGCTGATGGTATAGAATCCAAGGAAGAGTGTATGGGTTTAGCTGAAACCATAAAGGGACTGAAGAAAGATGTCCAGAGCTATAAATTTTATAATGAAAGGCTTATGAGAGCCAAGGAGCATCAAGATGACTTCAATGTCAAGTTGATGCAAAACCTAGACAGAATAGAAAAGAAAATGGATAAGGAGACAAATTTGAGTAGTTCAATAAGTCACATGTCTCATGATGAGAAAAGAAAAGAATCAATAAATGTTGGCAAACATTGACCTCACTCGTGAAAGAATTATTTCAGGAAAGTGCACAGTAGCTCGAGTCCATCTCTTGTCATAAATCATAAGAGAAGGATTGGGGTGGAAAAGATACAGGAAGAAATGAAGAAGATCAAGCTTATTACCTTTTACAAGAAGCACAAGAAGGATGAGATGCAGAGACTTGGTTGTTGGGCATGAGGAAGTACTTCCAGTTGCATAATTATTATGTGCAGGCAGAAGGGAGAATTTGTATTTATCGGCTCAAGGGTAAAGCATCAATGTGGTGGGATCAATATGTGTAAGTGAAACACATTGATGAGGATAAAGTGACTTGGAGAGAGTTCAATAGGTATTCCTAAAAGAAATACTTAACCAAGAGGTACTTTTTGAGCACTCAACATACCCTAAAAAGACTATGTCAATTTTTTCACTTTTTTGGGTACCACTTGATCTTTGCACTATCTAATTCGATTTCCTTTTGAGGAATGTTTTGTCTTTGCTTGTTCTCTTGACTCTCATTATCTATTCAAGTTTTTTTAACTTTATGAAGCCCCATGAATTAAAAAGGATTAACACTTAAATAAAGAATCAACAACCAAAACACTTCACCCGACGTGCTCAAGATTTGGGATTGGCAGGAATTCATAGAAAGAAAAGAGACACTCGAGAAACCTTAGTCACTAAGTGTCGATCTCCATCGGCATCGACGGAAGTAAGTTTGGTTTGCGCCAAAGTTTTTCATAAGGATATCACCGATAGTTGATTCCTCTTCTGCATCAGTAAAGGATAAGGGGAATAGACATTAATGAGGAAGGAAACGATATCGCTGATAGCCAATACCTGATGCACTTATCGGAATCAGGGAAGACCTAAACGAATCACAATGATAATTTTGGCCACTCTAAACAGTTTTCCCGATCACTGGTCCCCGAAGCGATTCGACATCAGAACTTTCTCGAGGAAACTTATCCAAAGAGAAGCACGTGATGGGTTTATCGCCGATCATCGACGCCCAATAACTTTTCGACATCGGTGAACCCAAGTTTTGTTATAGAATGAACAAATAGAATAAAGTCCCAAATCTAATTAATAGATGTGATTTAGGTAATTGATCTTCAATGCCATGTGTTCTTGCTAGATTGTAGAAACGTATGGTCTAGTTTTACCCCGAGTCATTCCTGGTTCCCTAAGCCTGAGTCACACCTTTGAGTCAGCTTTGTCACGATAGCATTTGTATGTGAAATCGATCAGCATCGAAGGTTTTTTGCAGAAGGATATCAACGGAAACGTCCATAACACATCACTAATCCCCGATCCACCCACTGAGAGAGTGACACGATGGGACCTTTTAGTGACAGATATGATTAGATTTTGAGCATTAAAGGGGATAATTAATAACAAATCTTGCATTAGTTGCTACCTTGTGTGTCGATCAAAACAGACGTTTAAAATCCCCGAAATACCACATCACCCTCTGCGACTCCACCATCAACCCACGATGAATTTAAGTTGCAAATATTCAGCTATAGATTTGTTTGAATTTCACTCATCACCTGAATTGAATGGCTAACACGACACAATAATTTATTTGCTAGTTTAAATCCTCTCGAGCCGTGGTAAGTGGAATCATTCTGTGCGCCAGGAAATTCAAAGCATCTGGAGAAACGAGACGAGCAATTCAAGAGCTGCAGAGATCCCATGAGTATCAAATAACCAGGTTTAGCAAGATTTACAATTATGTACCAAGTCTGTGGATTTTGCATGTTTACACCTCATATATATGTGTGTGTGTGTGTGTGTGTGTGTTTCTTTGTACACAATATCTAAAGATTTATTTCGATTACAGGAACAATGCCTCCAAGAAAGTTGACCACTAGACAATCGTCGAGAGCGCCGAAGCTGAAAGAACCAGAATTAGGTGAAGGATCCTCTCCAAGGGTCGCAACACAATTGGAATTCACACAAAGACCTGATTCAGTCATCAAAACATCGACAAAGAAATATTTCGTTCAGCCTCTGACCTTTGGAGATACAAAAACAAGCACAGGGTCCAAAATAGAACTCCCGCATTGGGGAGAGATCTTTAAGAAAATAAGTCAGTAGGAATATCTAGAATACATCCCACGCAGTGATCCTAATGTCAAAGCACTCGACAACGAAATGTTCCTGAACATCCGGAGGTCATACCTACATATGGTGGCTAGAACAACCCTTTTCTTTCCCTGTGTTGAACTCCTGAAGTGGCTCATTGACCACATAGACACACAAAATGTTTGATCAACGTAAAAAATGGTGGGTGTTTCGGAGTGTTCCTTCCGGTAGATGTCCAGAAGTATTACAATCTTAGAGACCCTGAAGAGCGACTAAACACTAATTTCGTCGTAAAATTCTACGAGTGCCACGACACATGTCGGGTAATGGCCTCATGGTGGAGAGAAGATAAGAAATACACCAACTAGAGCACCGGATGGCACCAGAAGACCAACTTAAGGGATCCATACATCTACCTGATGGCTCTCATCTGCAAATTGTATGGGGAGAAAGACTACTCCAAATTTGCAAAGGCATGGATGCCTCTAGCTTACACAGTGGCCATTTCCAGCAATGGCTTCAACTGGGGAGCCATCATTTCTAAGAAACTGAGCATCTACATACAACAAGCTCAGACACCAAAGGAAGGGGAGACATTAACCTTATACATGGCTTCATACTTACTGGATGTCATGTGTGCCATAAACATTTTTGTCGGCATGAACCTAAGATGGATCGTCGTCGAAATCCCAGTCCACGTATATTTCAGCATATTTTGGGAGAACAGGTACAAAAAATATTACCCCCTCATCTGGGATGAATTCATCGCACGTATTTATTTTATTCTTTTCAAGAAATAATGCCTGAGACTATCAGCTGCGGCCAAAAAGATGATATCAAAGGTTGACCACTAGTATCTGGATGAGCACAATACCTACATTAGGGTGTTCAGGGTCACTGGAGCACCTCATCTCCTTCCAACGCATGTCCCTAACTGACTTGTAGTGGGAGAGATATGCTACTAGACCATTTTGCAAAGCTACAATGCCATCCTTGTCAAGGATAAAAGGCAGGCATTTATACCTTATGGATTCGATGTAGGATTCTACTTGGTGAAAGACATCGCTCAAGCCAAACAAGAAGGACTGAGCCAATTTGAGTTTAGATTCTAGACCGGCCAATTCTGCAAGAACGATCCAAAGGGTTTGGTCTTGAAACATTCTTCTTAAGTGTCGTCCTAAGGGCCATACTCCCACGACAAATTTGAATATGAAGTCTTCACGGAAAATTCCCAAGACTGGGATGAGGTGATGGCAAGGATGGTCGACCCCAAAATGACCAGGTTCAGAGCCATGAGCCCGGATGAACATACTACAACCATAGAGAAATCGGCTCAAGAGGCCCTCAAAACTAGAGAAGAAATGATAGTGGTCGAAGTAGCAGAGGTCCCCCTAGTAGCCCCAATGCAAGATAGAGGTTTCCCTATGAATGAGGATGCATAGGAGAGGGGGTTACTCATGATAGAACAGGTGAAGTGGATAATTGATCAGTTTCAATATGACCTGGACCTCACAAGAATGATAGGGTCCCCCGCCAACAATCCAGATGAAAGACAGATAGGCCCAAGTGGCCCTGAAATGATAGACAACGATGAAATCATCGGTTTAGATGACCCTGGAATCACAACGCCACGGGTCGAATCACCGGTGGGTGTTTTAGCTCAGCCATAGACAGTTGGGGTATCAGTGGGAACAAGTGCACTATACCCCCTCCACGGATTAATAAACAACTATGATTATGAAGAGAGCTTAGAGATATCCCTTCTGACCCCTGTACATATCATAGAGGAAAAGGAGCCAAAGAAGACATCTTCCCCAACTCCCAATGCTTGAATTTAGGGGATTCCACAGAATGAACAAGAAGTCAAGAATGTCTTAGACAATGAGCTTCCTAATGCACCAGAGACCCAAGAAAATAGTCCAAGTATGAGCTAGAGACGGTCTAACAAAAGGGAGAATCTCCATGGCAAGAAATCGATGTCTCAACGATCGATAACCAAGTAAGTACTGAGCCTTCCCCCGATGCCTCAATTTCAATCCGTACTTAAATTCCCAATGATCGAAAAACAAAATATGGGACTTCGAAACATAGGGAAGAAGTTCAAGACCCCAGTATTGAACAAATATATACCATCGAGAGCCTGGGAAATATGCTCACCTAGGGAGATAAGAAAATCCCCAAAACCGTGGATGAAGTCGCTGACATACACGTCATCGCTTATGATCGGAAAAGGAAATCTATTGTGCAAAGGACCACCAAGAAGAGGAGAATCACTCTAGATCGCTCCATCCTCATCACCACAAAGGAAAATCTGATCAACACAAAGAATGCCAAGACATCTAAACTTATCAGCACAGGGATGGGAATCACAGATGCTACCCTAGACAAAGAAAAAAGGGATGAAGAGGAATTGGCTACTGCTTTTAAAGAATTGGAATATTTGCACCACTTGGAGAAATATTACCAGGACACCACATAGGTTTTTGTGTACCTAAGGAGCGAATTCAAGGAGGCCTACAATAAGTTTATAGATGAACGACACCTATTCACTGCAAGGATATCTGAGTTGCAAGAAGACACCCTCATGGCGTTGGCCACGTGCAAGGATATGGAGAGGTGGTATGAGAAATCACAACAAGCCATGGAAAGGGTCGACTATATCAGTGATGTCCAATAGGGCCGAGGTACAGAAGAGCACGAAATTCAGGTGTTAAAAGAGAGCAGCCTTGATCACATAAAGAAATCATCCGAGTATTGGGAAAAAATGGCTCGGGAACCTCATCAGGAAATCCAAGAGAAATGGACCAAGTATGAGAAAATTTGGATCAAGATCAACCAGGTAATGAAATACATCGAGATTCTTGAGTTTGGTACTCTCGATGACTTTGTCAACTTGAGAGACATAGTCAAGACGCACACCAAACAAGACTCATCATGGGTCAAGGAAATAGCAAAGGTGACAGACATTGCACCGGGTCAAGTGCGACAGTTCATGGAGGACCCGATGAAAGCTCGGGCTATGTTGCAACAATTAAGTGCCATAATAGTCAAGTATCAGGCACAAGAAGTAGAGATAAGAAATATTTAGTCAGCCCCAATGGAACAACATATATTCTCATATTCCCGCACATGCAAGGATCTCTTCATCAAGTGCTCGGAGTACGAGAAGAGTCACCCACTTAAGTGAGATCCTGAGATGACTCTTAGAAATACTGATAGAAGAAAGCACCATGTAGCAAGTTTTGTTTTACTTAGTATCACTTTAATAGTTATTTTTAGTTAATAGTATTTTATAAATCGGAGGATTGACCTATTAGCAAAGGTCGATGGTTGTTGCAAAGACCCTCATTTTTGGTTTTGTAAAGAACTATTTTAGAGCTGCCTTTAATTGAGAAGTATTGTTTAGGACCTGAGACAAGTTTGTGTTTTTCATCAAAAGCGTGTATGATTGGATGTGGAGAAGAATTAATTCTTATTTCAACTCATGAAAGGATGTTGTAATGAGTAAGAGCTACTAAATATGTTGATAAGTTATTTGATTCAATGTTTTACGGTTCTTGTCTTTAATGATGAAGATAAATCGTTGTGTTATTATGTGATTGATGATTAGAGTTAAGTGAATTATTTTACTTTCCATCGTCTATTGTATGCATGTTTTCTTCTCATAAATTGTATCTCAGTTAGTAATTGGAATACCAGCAAGGTTATTGTATTAGTACTAGGCCTCTGGTAGAGAATCATTGTCTACATGCTAGAGTGAAATGGTTATCCCAAGATCAGCTTCTTCTCCAGTAGTTAATCTTGTTCCCACTTTGTTACCTAGTTGGTTTATACCGGATTTTATCTTACATCGGTCCCACCTAAGAGAAAAAAAAAAAAAAAGAACATCTGAACTGAAGGAGAAACCTTCAAAAGAAAATGTAAAGCCCATCGATTAATTGGACGGATCGCAAGATCTGGAGAACCATTCCACCATTAAATGTTGCAGATTCTAATTGGGCCTCGATGGCAGGTTTGGTTCCTGTTGTTGAGTTAAAGGGATTTAGGACCCCTCAATAGAATTGGTTATATAAGGAGGGCATGAGAATGAATGGTTGAGTATATATTTCACATAATATTTCAAACAGCCTGTAGATTCAAAACAACCCACATGCATTGCTAGTCATTCCCAAGACAACCCACACACATTGAGTACTCCCAAAATGAGTAACTCACCCCAGCATGAGGAAGAAAATTTGTTCCATGATATACCCTATGCTCTTCCTCATGAGGAGAACCAATTCAAAAGAATCACAAGAGAATACACTCGACAGATCAGTGCGTTGCCATTAGATTCGTTACTTCGTCGAAGAAAACAAATAAGAAGACCAGTGGTCGAGTCCTCTGACCAGGTTTTTGTGCACAAAGTAGAAGACCTGATAGATTTCTCTCACTAAACTTGAACATACTATTAATCTAATCCCTAAAACACCATCCAAAAACTTCTCTGAGCCCAATAAGTTTTCGAAAGAAGAAGGGTTTAACTCATACATGGAAGATAAAAATGACCATGATGAATAAAGGGGAAACCCACCTCAGAATAATCAACCTTGGTTGGCCAGAGATGCTTTGGCCATCCCTAGCCGAGCACATAACCTCACCCGACACCCAGAGAATTTACTCCCTAAATTTGACCCTGAAACCTCAGGATTTCTTGAAGACCATATCAAAAAATTCATACTAGCTATTAGACTTATGAGTGTCCAACATGAAGACGTAGTTTGTAGGATTTTCCCCTAAAATTTCAATAATTCAACCTCCACATGGTATTTTAACCTACCCGTAGGATCCATAACTAGTTGGATGAAGTTTCAAAAGGACTTTCTAGATAAATTTGCAAAAGAAATTACTACAGGAGCTTTGATGATTGAGTTGTTCGTCGCCACCATGAGTTCGAAGGAAAGGGTTAAAGACTTCAATCAAATATTTACCACCATCTTAAATAAATTCCAT
This sequence comes from Picea engelmannii, assembly GCA_009831015.1. NCBI lineage: Eukaryota > Viridiplantae > Streptophyta > Pinopsida > Pinales > Pinaceae > Picea > Picea engelmannii. Next base: position 121,070 of record ML782544.1, on the reverse strand, counting down.
CTTGAAGCTAAACCTACTCAGGAGTTTCATATCAAAGTATACGCTAATTCTCTCCCAGCTTCTATTTCCATGTTTGTGAAGAGGGTTTCCAAACCAACCCTAGCTGAGAATTTTGAAGAAGCCAAAATGATAGAGTTTGAAATGAAAGGATGCAAAGAAGGCCAAGTCTCGTTAGTTGAGAAAGAATTTCAACCTCCTTCCAGGAGGGGACTCATGTTGACTAGACCCCCAGAGAAACAAACAGAAAAAGCTCCTGAAAAGGGAAGTGGGGACATAGAGGACCTACAACGCATGGTCAAAAATCTATCAAACAAAATCATAGACATGAAGAGAAGTTCAGGGGAGGGAAACCAAGGCCAGAGGCCCTATAATCCTTTCTTTAAAAATAATTTGTCTTTCAAAGAAATTGAATCCTCTCCATCCAACTTAAACATTGATCTGGGGAATGTAGCATGTGACTCTTTCTGTACCTACCATCAAGACAATCACTCTGAAAGAGACTACCTTCAATGGGTGCATGCCATGAATTTGATGGCCAACTGTTTCTAGATGAAGTTTCCTTGGCCAAACAATCAAGCAGATTAGTTATGAATATTTCCAACCAGGAAGAAATTGATCCAACAGAAGAAACAACCATGTTGATATGGGATCTCGACCTACCTATGCCTTCCAATGATCTGTTCGAGGTTCAAGAACCACCCGTAGAAGTCTTGGTTGTGCAAACATGAAGTAGGGTTCAACCTGTCTCAAACGACCTTACTACGACCCCAATTTTGGGAGGGAGACTAGCTCCCGATCACTCGAAAGCACCTTTTTCTCCTCGAAAAAACCCTATAAACATCCATACATGAGAATCGCCCAAGCTAGATTACAACATAGTAGAATATTTGAAGAAGTTGAAGGCAAATATATCATTTATGGACATATGTAGAAAAAAATACTTTCTTTTACAAGCTTTGAGGTCAGTAGAAAATCCCATGACAAGTGTTGACCAAGGAGGAAATATAACTCCCATAGATTTAAGAAATAAACCAACTGTGAACGCCTAGTCTGAAGATAAGAAGGGAAACCCTTTTTTCCCACCGGTCCTTTTAACTTTTGAAGTCTTCAACAAAAACCTCCATAATTGTTTGGTCGACTCAAGAGCATCTTCTAATGTTATGTCATTGTCTATTTGCAAATAATTAAATGCAATACCTCTCAAGAGAGATAAACATGTGATACATCTAGACAGAACCCATGTGAAGGTCATGGAAGAAATCAAATATGTAATGATCGGAATAGAGACACACCCTAAATTTGTGCAAGTAATTGACATCATTGTAGTAGATATCCCAAAAGCTTATGGATTGTTATTAAGTCGAGATTGGTCTGAGAAGTTAAACAGATACTTTAGTATAGACCATGCTCACCTTTGGTTACCATTAAAAGGGCACACAAACATGATCAAGATCGATAGGGAAAGATATCTAAAACATACTGTCACTGACTTAGGAACCCTAAATGAACCCTCATCGGTAGATTTCCATGTGTTAGGAAATTATTCATGTGATTTCGACTTCGGAAATTTCTCCCCTCTCTCATATGATCTTCCCCTTATGCAAAATTATGAAATGATTTTCAAGAGGAATTTCCAACGGCAGCGGATGAAACCCTTTTCTGTCAAGAACATACGTTGGAAATCACGGAAAAAATAGGAAGGGGAGAGGGAAGTGACAAGAAAGAGGAGGTTGATAGATTTTTCCCACAATTTTGGACGTTATACTTTGATGGCTCTAAATAACAAGAAGGTTCTAGGGTGGGGTACATCCTCATTAATCCAAAAAGTAAACGACATTTCTTGTCCTGTAGATTAGAGTTCGAATGCACAAACAATACCACTGAATATGAAGCTCTAGTACAAGGGCTAAAAAAATCCATGGACTTGAACGCTAAAGAAGTGAATGTTTTCGAAGATTCTGAAATCATCGTTAGACAAATAAGGAATACTATACATTGAAATTCTCCACACCTGAAGAATTACCAACAGGAAGTGCATAGGCTAATAGAGCATTTTGAAGCTTTCAACATTACAGTGATTCCCACAGAAAAGAACATTCTTGTTGATTCTCTGGCCACCGCTGCTTCAACGCTATCACCTCTAGAAGATTATGAAGCCTCTTGGTTCACTGTAGAATTTATCTACAAACCATTGGTGCCCAACAATATTTCTAATTGGAAGGTATTTAAAGGAGATGAACATATTATAAACTTCCTGACCAATCAGGATAATTTTAAAGACTTGGCTATTGACATTGAAATATTCCAGGAATAATCAGTAGGAACCGATACTCAGACAGATCAACCTACTGACAAATCAAAGTCTCACAGGATACTAAAGGGAATATCCAATTTAGAAAACCTTTTTGACCGAAGGGAAAGATTTAAGGGGTCAAAAAATGTGAAAACCGATAGTTCCTATCCCATGCATGAAACTATAAATCTCGGAACCCTCGAAAACCCAAAAAATGTAAACCTCGACAAGACAATATCTAAAGAGGAAAGGAAGGCCTACCTCAAACTTTTCATACAATATCAAGATGTCTTTATGTGGTCCTATCGAGATTTGAAAACTTATGATACCCGTATCATTCAACACACTATCCCTTTAAAGCCTAAAGTAAAACCCTTCCAAAATAAGCTCCGGAAATACCACCCATCCCTAGAGCCCCTCATGTGTCAGGATTTAAAGAAACTGTTAGATGCCAAAATTATCTTCCAGGTTAGAAACTCTGCCTGGGTAGAAAACTTGGCTCTTGTAAGGAAAAAGTCCAGGGAAATCCGCATGTGTGTAGATTTCAGAAATCTCAATAGATCTTCAGAAAAGGACAACTACCCAGTCCCACCAATGGAGTAGCTCCTACAGACTATATCTGGATCTGATATTTTCTACTTACTGGATGGTTTCTCAGGTTACAACTAGGTTATAGTTTCAGAAGAAGACCGCTTGAAAACTACCTTCTAAACCAAGTGGGGAACCTTCACATACAAACGCATGCCCTTTGGGTTAATCAATGTAGGGGAAACCTTCCAGAGGGCCATGGACATAGCATTTCGGGGACTAATCAACAAGTGTGTAGTAGTCTACTTGGACGACATGACTGTGTATTCAAAGAATAGAGAAGATCACATCCAACATCTAACTCAGATTTTCGAAAGGTGTAGGAAATACGGTATGTCCTTAAACCCTAAGAAAAATATTTTTGGCATCGAGGAAGGTAAGTTGTTAGGCCGCATTATATCTCAAGAAGGAATTCGCATAGATCCAGAAATTATTAAGGATATAGCTCAGTTTCCATTACCTCACAACAAAAAGTTTATGCAATCGTTCTTCGGGAAAATCAATTTTGTGAGGAAATTCACCCCCGATTTCGCGTAAAATATCAAACCCTTAAAAAATATGATTTATAAAGATGTTGAATTTAACTAGGATGATCAATGAAAGAAGGATTTCAATAATATTAAGACTGCAATATCTCAAGCCCCAGTGTTGCGAAGTCTCGATTTCAACAAAGATTTATTCCTCTATACTTTCGCCTCCGACCAATCGTTAGTCGCAGTATTAAATTAGACGGATGATGACAACAATGAGGCCCCAGTGTCATTCATGAGCACTAATATCCAAGGGGTCAAACTAAATTACCCTACTATAGATAAGCATGCCTCTGCAGTATATAAGGAAGTAAAACACTTCATATCTTACATCCTCAAGAACCATAATAAAGTAATCGTGCCTCACCCCGCAGTATGATCCCTATTTACTCAACTGGATATGGGGGAAAGAAGAGGGAACTGGATGGTAGTAGTCCAATAATTTGATCTAGATATAAAACCTTCTAAATTGGTAAAAGGACAAGGGTTATGCAAACTGGCAGCCGAAGCCCAGGACCAAGTAAATGATGACCCCAGATGAGAGAATGAATTAGCATTCTGGTGTGGTGAAGCTTCATACATCTCCCCAGGACAAGAGTCTTGGTATGAGAAACTAACTTATCTCCTACATCATGGGACTTTCCCAGAGAACCTAAACCCTAGGGAAATGAGAGCTCTCAGGTTAAAATCCGCACAATATCGCCTCATAAATTGGGTGCTCCTCCGTGTTAATTATGACAGGTGTTGTTGGGAAAAAACACCCTATGGACTAGCAAATAGAGT
>ML782544.1:69287-116866 GCA_009831015.1 Picea engelmannii | reverse complement strand
ATAGAAATTACTTTCTACCTTCATCCCTAGATTTAAATCCCCTTTTCTTAGTAAATGCATGGAAAGATCAACCTACCTCGTTACCGATGTTTGATGTTGATCCTCCGTTGTGCTTGATTACTTGTTCACAATACTCCTTCCAAAGCTGACCTGCATTCAAGATGATCAACAACTATGCATGCATACTACTTATATACTAATAGGTTAGAAATCAAACATATATTTATCAAACCATAAACAGTTCATGAATTGGGACGGGAAAAGCATTTTCTTTATTTCTTTGAATAAGTCAACTTACAAAAGTTAAGACCGGCCACCGCTCCTTGAACTTGATCCTGGGCTCCTCTTCTTCTGTCCTTCAAATGATTTTCTTTGAATCTCCTTTTGCATAAGGAAAGGCTAAAGGGTTGGGACAATGGGAATACGTAAATGGGCAGAGTTTCTTTGCTATATTTTTCCTTCTCCAAATGGTACCCCTACCCCTTCTTTTATAGTCTAGAAGGAGCTAGGTATTTGGACGAACCCTCAGCCATGCATGGTCGGGAGTTTCAGTTATCTCACCCATATCTTTTTGTTCCATCGGCAACTTTCCTTTTTTCATACTTTTGTCGGTCCACACGGGTTGTTTTGGGTCAGCCAGCGTGTACACGTGTGCAGTAATGGATTAGGGCACGTGGGCCTTTATTCAAGAGGATTTTCAAAGAGTTGTTCAGCAGTGTTTTGGCAAAGAAGGGATGTGAGTTGGCCAGATTCCAGGTAAGCATGTGTGGTGCAATTTAGGGTTATAACAAATTCCCCTTAATGTGTGAGGTCAAAAGAGTATCTGATGGCCGAAATACATTACCAATATTTACTGTTGTGCCGAATGATTGAGCCCAAGGATCAAGAACTGGGAGGTGTCATATGAAAAAGAACAAATTTCTCACCGAGGCGGGCATACCCATGCTCGAAATAAAATAGAACCATGGCTACCAATCAAATACACTGTAGATCCATGTTGAATAACTATAAAGAGTAGCCGCGAACAATACACAACGGAGCTACATCTCGAAATCAGAAATATATACATATAGAGTATCCATCTTCCAAAAGTTGATTCAGCCTGATGGCGGGAGATGAGATCTTCAGAGCTTGAACAACAACTTCAAAATATTCAAAACTCAGGTAGGCGTGTAAAATGAGTGTACGACTACACTACCCAGAGGTATTTGATGGCTCGTCGGTCATGGACTTGATAATCTTGATGATCAGACTGAAGGCTTCAGTGATTTCGAACAAGGACTTGATTGGATGTTCAGGATGGTTGGGTATGCGAACAAGAGACATATTGCAAAGGGGCCAACTCAGGCTTAGTGACAATCTTCCCTTGGACAATAGCATGACAAATGATGAGACTCAGGTAGCATGTATGTTAATCATAAGTCTATGAAGCAGGAGGCAATGCAAACTCTCCATATGTCTAGAAGGATAACCAAATGGTGGAGGGCACAACTCTATATAGCGAGAAAAGCTTCCTAAGGTCGTACTACATCCCATAGTCTGATGAAAAAACAGACAGATGTGCTTTATCCAAGGGCGACTCATTATGCTGACAATAAAGAAAATACTTTTCCCTTCCTCTTTTTGGGGTATATTTGATTTTTTTGTTCTTTTCAATAATTGTGGAAAAAGAATAAAGGAATATTACATTACAATGGAGGAACGAATAGTGCAAACATACAAGTTCAAGGCGCAAGGACAAGACTGATGTTCTAGTAAAATGATACTCACGAAAAATCCTTCGGTGGCCAAAGGTGTTAAGACGCAGAAGCAAACTGTCACAAGGCTGGTGTATAAGGTATGCAAATGCAGTTAATAAAACACACAATGGTAACGTCCTTCGATGTAAGTTTAACGAGCCCAAAGAAGGTAAGCTCGGTGGTTTTTCATATTTAGAGAGTCTGAAAAAACATAAAAGGAGACTCCATTGGGGTATTTTTTTCAAAGATAGTCTAGTCGGTTCGAAAAAGGGTAAAATAGCACCGATTAGACGTCGATTCAAAACCATTTTAACGAGTGTGACAAGGACAAGATCACTCGGCCATTGTTTCATTTTTAAGGTGTTTGAAAAAAGCTTAACTATAGGCTCAGTTAGGAACATTCTTCTGGACGAATTTAACGAGTGTGAAAGAATAAGGTCACTCGGCGATCTTTTCAATTTTAGGGAGTTTTAAAAGAGCTTAACTATGGACTCCATGGGGGTTTCTTTTTTGTAAGTTTAGTCCCTCAGGCCCAAAAAAGGGATAAAATTATACCTGAGAGTACTCTTCTAAAGAATGAAAGTTCCATAGAGTATACCTTTGTTCGTATAGTTGACCTTCTGGACCGAAAAAGGGGTAAACCACCTCTGGACAGACATGACTTCAAATTTCAGTTTAACGAGCGTGAAAGGCCACAAGATCGCTTGACAATCTTTTCATGTTTAGAGGGTCTGAAAAGGGCTTAAAAGGAGACCCGTTAGTTTTTTGGGAGTCTCGAGGGTGAGATCAAGAGAGAAAAAGAATCATGAAAATGAGGCTCAAACTCATATTCAGGAAAGACTATAAGGACTCTCGAGCCTACAGTGTTTTAGAGATGGCATGGACACCATAATGCAACCAGGACCTACCTAAGGAATCCATGTTTTGGTAATCTCTACCACCAAGTTGTGACACTTCTAAAGTAGATATGATGGTTCCATGTCACAAATTGATGGGATCGATCCTATGGCAGAGGGAAAAGACAACGAGACACAAAATTCGGGGTAGTAACCTAACCTATATTCTCAAGTTGATTCTTGGAAAAAATTTCATGGACCGTCAAAATTTTATCAAAACTCAAAAAACGTGTCCCAATACCCGATCAAATCCCTCCCATATAACTCCTGAATCACTCTAAATGGTTTTTGGTATAAAGAAACTGATAAGGGAGGCCAAAAAAATGACAAAAAGAGGCCAAAAAGTCTATAAATAGAAGCTGGCAGCTCATTATCACCATTTCTGATTTGGAAATTGACTTTGGAGCCAAAAGACCCCCTTTGCTAAAAACGGTGATTCTGGGAGCTACAGTGGACGAAACGAACTTCCGCTTGGACCAAGTAAGTACAAACTCCCCTATCTAGCTATTCAATTCTTAAATTTTGCATTTGATTTCTTTTTTTGGGTGGGTGTTGACCTTTAAAAGGTCGGCCCTAGGTCCACGCGGTTTGTCTCTGGACAGGCCGCGTGTACACTCAGGCAGAGTAAAACCTGCTCGCGTGTACACGCGACTATCACTTAGACAACACGCATAGACCCCCCCCTTATAGATAAAAGAACAAAACAACTTACTAACCCTCCTTAACTTTGTTGTGTTGGCAGGATGTATGTCCAGTGGAGAGAAAGGGAGCATGAAGCGATTAGTGAGTTGGTCGCAGGAGATCTGAATGTCATGGTCGTGTTGATGCAATGTGGTTTACTTAAGTTCTTCCTGTGTCCATTTATGCGAGCACAAACAAGGTTACTGAATTCCTTGATTGACTACTGGAACCCTGATGCAGAGGCCTTCATGCTAGAGGGGCAATCACTGGTGCCCACCACTGAGGATATCTACTTTTTTATCGGCCTCTCAAGGAGAGGGGAACTAGTCAATTTCAGGACGTTTTCTGCGGGGCCGCATAACATAGTGGAACTGATAGTTGAGCACTGTGAGGCTGGGACAAACCGTGTGATCTCCCAAGTGCCCATAAGTAAGATTACTAACATATCGCTACAAGCGATATTATTGATTATTGGGTGGATTACAGGTTCAGCGGCCTTGCATCAGGCATTTCACGCACAGATGAACTGTGTTATACAGTTCTTGAATGCACATATTTTTGACTGGAGTACCACACTACTTGAGTGTATGAAGAGGCAATTGATAGATTGTCGATAGTGGACACAGAGGAAATTCAGGTTCGGGACGATTTTGTGTTCATTCTTCTTTGAGAGAGTTCCGAGCTTTAGTCCTTGGGAAGTGGTACAAGGACATCAAGCCTCTTTTCTTGCAGTATGTAGATGGGCAGTATTACTACCGCGACAGGGTGGTGGAAGGACCAATGAGTCCTTCGATGATGACTTCTTTGCGTGGTTGTCACGACAGATCCCTGTGATCGAGGATTACCCATATGCAGGGATAGACTTTTCTAGAGATCCTAAGATACCCATGCCTCCTGGTGAGGAGCGAGGGGAGATGGGTAAGTCTCCACCTTTGTAGTTTTTTTGTTTGTATATGTAATTTTTATGTCATTTTGTTATATATATCATTTTTTTTATATGCCAGAGTATTTGACGGGTATATGTTTGTTGCATGCAGATGTGGGACCCGTGCGAACTGTCGATTATGCATGGAACATGCGTCGTCCTCGGCCAGAAGCTGCAACTGCTGCCGAGGGATCAGCAGTAGCTGGGAACCTCCCAGCCAGGGAAGCTGAGAGGGTCCTTAGACAAGTTGAGAGGAACTTCACTGCACTCACTCGCACAATCCCGATGGCAGAGATAGAGGACATGCCGCCATCCATGTAGCCTCATGTAGTGGGGGAACCTCGGACATGGGTCCGATTGTTTAGGTGTTTAGCCCATGCTGTGGACTATTATAACAGGGCCCATAGGCCCTAAACCTATTTAGACTTTTTACGTGCCACGAGCACTACTTGTATATATTTTTTGAGGGCATAAGCCCTGTGACTCATTATTAGTCCCATTTTTTAGGCGCTTGGGTCCATCTATGTACTCTGGTTATTTTATGATGTTATATATGGGTTTTTTTATATTTTGTGTCTTATGGATATCGTGTGCAAAAATGTATTTACATGCTTATGTCAATGTTATTCCATATGTGTGCAAGATGCCAATCTAAAATTTGATTAGCTAGAGTATATGTAATTTGGTTTAATCTCCTAGGAACATGAAAATATGTAATATAATCAAAGTTTCGTTCGAAGATACGTACCCTAAGGAATCGTCGGTGTAAAGTTGTATCATGAACCCGGTATACTTTGTTTAGCTGTGACACAACCAGTTGAGCGTCGAGATAGACCCGGAGATGAGAGATACCCAATGACAAGGCATCACGAAGCAACTCAATAACTGCACTATTATCGGCGAAATTATTTGTGGTGTCACCTAAGCATATACCTCCAGAAGATAACAATTGGCTCTGAGGTGTAAATATTACCCAAGATGCGGAGGCAAGCCTCCGAGTGTGCCGACTAGAACCATATGCATACCCAACGAACACCTCAGAATCACTTGACATCTTCCATATTGACGAAAGATAACATCAATGACACATCCATAACACTTAAAAGAAACTAAAAAGTAATAGTACAAAGACCATACATATGTTACAAAACGTTACCCACAGTGACCTGCCTATGAGTAATACTTCTTGAGGTAGAGCCCATTTCTAGGCTCCACCAAAGCATTCCCTTCAACATCAACCAAATGATAAGCGCCCTTTTTTAATACCTCTTTTATGATGAAGGGTCTAAACCACATGGGTTTGAATTTTCCTGCCCCTAGGGGGTCCTTATCTTGGTCATAGACCAGGACAAGGTCGCCTTCAGAGAAAATACAAGGATGAAAAGACCTATAATACTGACACTTGACCTTATGTTTGTGAGCCTCATTGGCCAGGGCCGCATCACGAAACTACTCATCGAGCTGCTCAAGGTGTACTAACCATTCCTCAAGTGGAGAAGTGTCTGGGAATAATTGTACTGCCAATTTTAGAGATGGGATCTGACATTCGATGGGCAAGACTGCCTCCAACCCGTAAACGAGTTGAAAAGGTGAGAAAATGGTTGCATTCTTAACAGATGTTCGGTAAGCCCATAATGTCGAGTATAACATCAAATTCCAATTTGACTTGGCTGAGTTGATAGTTCGTTGTAGAATAGTCTTAAGAGTTTTGTTTACAGCTTCCACCTGCCCATTGGCTTGGGGGTTAATAGGGTTATGAATGTGCTTGTCGTAACCCAAGATTTGATGTTAATTCGGTCATCATTTGGTTCTGAAAATGACTGCCATGGTCAGTAACAATCTCTCTCGGGACGCTGAACCTTGCTATGATATGGTTGAATAAAAAGAGAGCTACAGTCTCTCCATCATCTTTAAACCTTGGCATAGCTTCGACCCACTTAGTGAAGTAGTCTACAACTATGATGATATAGCGGTGCCCCCTTGCTGACGGGCGGTTGATTGTAGTGTAATCAATCCCCCACTTGGTGAAGGGACCAACTGTGATGATAGGAGACATAGGAGCGGGATGTGCCCTCATATTCTGAGAGAAGACTTGGCATGGATGGCACTTCTTGACCGATTCTATACAATCTTTGATAAGTGTCGGCTAGAAGTAACCTGCTCGTAGAATCTTTTGGGTTGTTGCCAACCCAGACAAATGACCGCCACAAGATTCGGTATGGAAATCGTTGAGCACGATGATTGCCTCCTCATGTGTGAGACATCGATGTAAGATGCAGTCTACACCTCTATGATACAATGTATCATTGAGTATGAGATAATTCTTATCCTGATGGTGCATACACCAATGCTCATCACGAGAAGCAGAAGTGGGGCACTTCAAAGTCTGGAGATAGATAAGTATATCTCCGTACCAGGTATATGAAGATGTGATCAAAAACATATCTCCCCGGATAGGCGATTCTTCAGGCACAACGTCACCTGACTCAACCAGAAGTTTCGAAATAAGCTCTGTGAAGACCAATGACTTTTTAGACTTTGCTGAAATGAAGTCTAAGTCAAATTCTTGGAGGATGACTATCCATCTACTAATTTTTCCACCTATAACCCTTCATGTCAAAATGTACTAGAATGGATTCACGACAACAATGACGGTGGTCTTGCGAAACAGAACATAATGACGGAACCGTTGAACAGCATGAACTGCTGCCAACGCAAGTTTTTCGATATGAGAATAATTGATTTTCGGTCCTAAGATGCCTTGTCTTAGGTAATAGATCACGTATTTTGAGAACAAATCATCTTCCTAAACTAAAACCATGCCAATGGTTGACTCTGTGGCAAATAGATATAATAATAAATATTTGTTATAGTTAGGTGGTCGTAGTAGAGGTGCAGTTGTGAGGGCATCTTTTAATGTGTCGAAAGAGTGTTGAGTGGCTTCATCCCAGTAAAAAGGAACGTCTTTCTTCAGTAGGCGCATAAAGCCCTTGGTGATTTCGGCATAGTTGGCGATGAAGCATTGTAAAAATTTCGCCTTGCCTTGTAGACTCTGAAGTTGAAGAATTGTGCATGGGGGGGGAAAATGGATTATTGCCTCCACCTTGAGAGGATCGACCATGATCCCTATTGTTGATATGATGAAACCTAAAAAACATCCTGACGTTACGCAGAAGCTGCACTTGTTTGGATTCAAGCAAATCCGAAAGTAGCGACAACATTCGAAGATAAGTCTAAGGTGTGTGGGGTGATCCGTTCTCGTGCGAGATCATGATGCTAAATAATCTAGATAGGCCTCGACTATATGCTTGAGATCATGAAAGGCAAAAGACATGGCCCGCTGGAATGTGGCTCCAACATTTTTAAGACCAGAAGGCATATTATGATATGCGAATGTACCCCACAGACAAATGAATGTCATTTTTTGTTGGTCTTCGGGTTTGATTTGGATTTGATTGTATCCCGAAAAATAGTCCATGAAAGAAAAGGCTTCGCAACCAACACATTCATCAATGATCTGGTCGATGAACGGTGTTGGAAAATTGTATTTGGGACATGCCTTGTTCAAATCACGGAAATTGGTACATACACGAATCGTGCCTTGTTTTTTATTGACCGACACAGGATTTGACACCCATTGAGTCAAATGGATAGGATAGCTAAAACCTTCCTTTAGCAATTTATCAACCTCGATCTTGATGGTTGTTTCTTTCTTAGGATTAACTGGACGAAGGTTCTGTCGAACAGGCTTGGCATCAGGATACATTGTGATTTCATGTTCAACTATTTTTGGATCGATACCTGGCATTTCCTCATAAGACCAGGCAAAAACGTCGCGGAATTCTTTGAAAATATCCGTGTAGATTTGAATCTCTTCGGGGGAGCAATCTTCTCCGACAAAGACATTCTCCACGACCCCAGGGTTTCGGGAGATGTTGATTGGTATAGTTTCAGTGATAGTTTCCATATTTTCCTCAGCATAAATTTCATGTGTAGCTAAGAGATTAATAGGACATGGTTGATCTCCTGTCATGGTCACGGTGAATTCTCCTGCTTCGATTTAGCTTAACTCTGGGAGAAAATATGATATGTGATGAAGATCTTCCCAAGGTTTGTCTGGACTAGTCATTGCTTCGATTACGGCTTCATCAAAAGGCAAGACTAAGTCTAATGAATTGACGTTAGGGAGAGAACCCTGAGCCCAAATAGGCTCTAGAAGTGGATCTAGCTCTTGTGCAGGAGTCGGATCAGTGTTAGCTGAATCTTGCTGGACTAAAGAGTACGCTACTTCAGTGGTAGACAAGTGCATGGACATGCCTGAGTGCCCTGTCTCATCCATCGTGGCTGATGGGGAAGGAAGAATCCATGGATCCTCGAAATAATTCATGCGGAACGATGAAATTTGAAAATCCTCAACCTTATGGTGATTAGATATAAATTTGATATCTCCGTGAGGAGGTGGGTATTCAAAGGTACCCATCAAAGATGGGCAAAAACCAACTCCTACGTTGACGACACCTAGTTAAGGATTATCAATCATTGGGACCGTGGATACCCCCAAAGCTGGGTCAGGTTTGGAGAAAGACAATTGATCAATGGTCACTATCCGGCCCTTGTGTGGAAACAACAAGACCCAGAAAACTGTAGCAACCACAGCTTGCATAGCATAAGTCCAACTCCATCCTAACAAGAGGTTATAGTCGAGGGGAGCATCGACTACCTCTACTTCGACACACACGGTTTTCCCTCCTAACGGCACGGGGAAAGAAGGAACGATGCCATGTGGTCGGAACAAATGACCTTCGAAAGTAGTGAGGAGAGTAGGTCATGGATACAAAACGGGCTGGCCAATGGCCTTCCAACATGCCAATGACATAACGCATGTCGAGGCACCCTCATCGACCACCGTGCGAAAGATATTCCATGTAAAAGATTTCATGGGGCAAGCCACTACTATCTGAAATGCTACGTGGTAAGGAAGACGAGGTTTTAAGTCGATTGTATCTAACATGATGGTACCTGGATTACAAGTCTCAATAGAGCCCAAAGCGGTTAACAAGGATTTTCTCTGAGAAATGCAACTTTGGAGGACCTCCAAAGAAGACATCACACAAGGGGTTTGTGATAAATCCTCCACCACAGAGTAGTTCTGGGCAGCCCTTGCGTTTGGGTTATGAGAAGCTTTTTTAAATGGACCTTTTGGAATGCGTGTCAATGTTTCTCCCAACATCTTCTCAATCTATAGAGGAAGAGATGGGAGGTCAACTTCTTTACCCTTCTTAGAAGCGCTTGGTTTACTATAATCCTGCGCTCTAGTCGATATGAAAGCATCACCCCTAACCATATAAACATTCGCGGATGAGGGGTTGTTCGGAGGTGGGCAGGTTTCTTGGTTGCCCCCTTCCGTGCTTGCAGAGGATTGAGTTAGATTTTTCCCATGTTGAAATGGGTTTGTCAACACCGCCTGTTGTTGCTGCGTGACAAATTTTTGGGCCTCTGCAAGTCGAGGACATAGATGGGTCGGGTGGTCTTCCGTGCACAAGTTGCATAGATACCTCACCTTCTGTTTGTTAGTGTTGTCCCCGCTAGCATTATCATTGGGTTTTTTATCCCCCTTACCCTTCTTTCGTTGTTTTTTCTTCCCTTCACGCAGTTGGGTGGCCTTTGGGTTAGTCGACTGCACAGTGTGTACTTCCGACATTTTGGTAGGGGGAGCAGCCAAAGCAGTAGTTTGGTTGGACGCTCTGTGTTGTATGGATAAATGCTGCAACTGCTTTTTCAATTGCTCAATGGGCTTGGTTTGTACTGAACCGACAATACCATCGGCATGTGGTCCAACTCTCTGTCTAGTTTTATCCAGTATTGAACGTGGCGCATCTGGAAAGATGTTGTATAATAAACCGGACTGAGAATAGATGAGATCAAACTGTTGAACCCTCATGATGGCGTCTTCTTCAGAGAAAAATCCTGATGTCGCAACGTCTTTGGATAACTGCAGGACCAAAGACTTAAGGAAACACTCAAGCAGGAATGTTGGTGGAACTGATACCTTGATTAGACTCTTCCAGCGTCTCCATTCTCGGATGTGATCAGAGATATGGTCTGTTGTTGTTTGTTCAAAATTAGTGAGCAGCTCTGTGCCAGCGTCGTATCTCATAGGTAACTGGAAATGGTTAAGGAAATCCATCGCTAGTTCGCTAAAAGAAGAGTATCTTGAGCGATAGAGCTCAATGTACCATTTCATGGCACTCCCAATGAGAGTACGTTGAAACAATCACAATTGTACGTAGTCATATTTCAATGAGTTAGATGAGCACCAAAGATGAAAGGTAGTCACATGATCTCTTGGATATTCATTAGGCTTGGCTTCGAACTTTGGAATGTCCGAAGGCAATTTCGTCAGCATAGGAGGCCAACGGGATCGTGACAAATAGGGTCATTCAACAACCTTGACAAATCTGGCAAGTGTAAAGTTGCCAGGAACGGTAGTTTGGGTTGCTGCTGATAACCTGGGAAAAAGGGACCTGGAGTTTGACTGGCACCAAGTTGCCAAGAAAAGTTTGACTGCTGGCCCGGATTCTGGTAGAAACGATGGCCCTGGCCACCGTAAGGATTTTTCATATGTGGAGACATCATCGGCTGATTTCCCAAATAGGACATAGATTGTTGGGAATGCATTGTATTCGAAGGACTTTGGGAAGGATTACCCCATGTCGGTCCCGTGGGGATAGGCATAGTAGTTTGTCCAGGGTTCCACTGATTGTGGAAAGAATTTCCCCAGATCAGCATTTCGAAGGAGGGAACGGATCCTTTCCCTGAATTCCAAGGTCCTGCTAGGTTTGCCCCCTGTGCAGGAATAGTACCCTCCATAGGAGTAGATTGTCCAAAAATGGGGTTTCCCTCAGTCGGGAAAGAGGTTGACGAGAAAGTGTTGCTACCAAACGTTATGTTCCAAGAAAATGGTGTCGAACCTACCGGCATACTATGTGAAGGTGGTCCTTGACTCCCTACTCCAAATAAACTATTGTGTGTAGGTTGCCCGACGGATTTCTGATGCGAGCCACCGAGTGAAGGGTAAGAAGGAGGGATATGACCTCCTCCGTAAGGAAAAGTGTTAAAAGGGACAGGAGTGCCCCCTATTTGACCTTGCAGAGGAGAGCTAGAGCTCCCTACCCCTAGACCCAAAGTCTGTAAAGTGGAGAAGGAAAGTATAGGACTTGTACCTGAACTAAGCATCCCGTATGAGACGGAGGGCCTGTCGCACTTGGTGTGAAAGGGGTTGTGGCCACCGCCAAATATGGGTTCGGACCACTGTGCGACGTAGTTGCGGTCGAGACCATGGTGGCTCATACTGATGACAGTGGGTTAGGAGATGAAATCTCTCTTGTGGTGACAATCGTGGTGGGAATTGAAGAATTCCCAAAAGGAGTAACAACTTTTGTTTCCATTGCTGTGTGCGACACTGTCTGGCGCTCGTAAAATTGAATTGGTACAATGAAAGGTGCCAAGAGATAAATGGTTGGGGTTTCAACCGATCCAAGAGAGGTTTCTTCAAGGTCCAAAATGATTGATTCCTCCGGGAGTTGTTCGGGCACAATGGTTTGTAACCCGGTCGCTTCAAAAGACCCTTGTTGGTCTAGCTTCTGCCTTAATGGTAGCGGGGGTGGCTCCAGTGTAACCGGTGGCAAGCCAAGAAGCCTTTGTGACTGGAAAAGCTTGGGATCCTCCACTGTGTGAGAAGATATAGGACACTCTAAGGTAGTCTAAATTCTCAAAAGTAACACCCACTACAAAAGAATCCCTAGAAGATAAAACAAGCAAACACTAAATTAATTGGAAGAACAGTTACAACAACCAACACTAGAGAAAATTAATGTGCAAGTGCAACTCGAACAGGGAAGCACCCTCTGGGTATACTCTGCAAAGCATGGCCCAATGTCTATCATAGGTACTGCGGTATACCCCCGTAGTCACCTGTGTATGTCCCTAACAAAGATTGGCGACTAGGTTGCCAGTACGCGAATAGTCACTAGGCGGGTACAGTTGAAAGTCGGGTAGACCACAATGAGAATGGTATCGAGCCTGAAACCTGTCAAGGGTATCGAGATAAAATGGTCTGGAAGAAAACTGAGGACCTCAAACGGATTTGATACCCACAAAACCCCATGGAAAATGCAAACGACCAAATCCCAAAACAAGCCCTCTATATGTGTTCTCCACTATGATTGGTCCGACTTTTGAGGGGTTATCTCCTCTACCTTTCCGCACACGACCTTGTGTTTATCCCCTCTGTTAGAGGGGGGTCCCGGGTAACTTTCATGAAACTGGACTTAGACACTCCCTATCTCAGACTCCAATGTTTGATTTTAAATGGCCTTGAAGAGTTTCCTCTCCAACCTAATCCAAGGCCCTAGTCCTGAACTAGTTTGTGAACCCTACAAACATAAAAGTCTAGTAGATTTTAAATTTAGCGTTAATTTTATGGATTTTTATTACGTCAAGGGGTATGAGGGTGAAACTGATGATGTGTAAAAGACGAAAGAAAAAAATGAATAAAAAAGTTGGAAACAAAACTTTTACTGAATGCAAAATTTCGACAACTTTTCAAAAATATTTTTAACTTTTCTAAGATTTTGGATAGCAAACTCAAAGAAATTTCACTCGACTACGAGCTACTTATGATCTAAGTGAACTGCAAAAACTTATGAAATTAAATACTTTTCCCTAGCTAATGATGCAAAAACACACTCTTCAACCAAAGAAAAAAATGAAAAGAGATTTATTTATTTATTTAAGTGCTAGTAAAGCAAGAAAGGGAAAATATTGACTAGCAAAAAACCAAGAAAAACAATTATGTCTTAAATCGTAGATCACAAAGAATCAAATTAAAAAATCACACAATAGTAATTGTAAAAACAATGACTCTCACGCTTGTCTAAAAACCGTAAAAAAAAAAAAAAAAAATTGACAACGTTTTAAATGAGAAAAAGCAAGCTAAGGGTAAAATTAATCCTAAGCTACTGACTGTTCAAACATATATTCAAACACCTGATAGGAATAATTCTTGTCAAGGGAAAGGATGACTGCCTTACCCTTAATAGAAAGTATCATGTACAAGCATGCGACTGTTACTCAAACAGCACGGGTGCGAACGCGCGCTGAACAGAGATAGAGGGCATGTACACATGGGCTAACCTTGTAGAGGCCGCGTGTATATCTAAACTCTAAGAAAAAATAAAAACAGATAGACCAAACTAGGAAGAGACCACTGATATGGATAACCAGGATCCCTTGAAGGCTTAGATACTCTTTCTTAATAGAAAAACAAATAATGCAAGGAAAAAAAATAATAAGGCAAAAACAATCTAAGATAGAACTGTTAGCAAACAAGACTCAAGCAGAATTCCAGAAAACCCCCTGAGAATGTGTGAATCTGACGGGGAAGAGGAGGACTGCCTCTGAGGTTCTCTGAACTCTACATGCTACTGCTACCTCTACAGCAAGCGTTCACACGTGGGTTGTAAGAGGATAGGGAGAGGGTACACACGTGCATACCTTGTGCAGGCCGCGTGTACCTCTGTGGGTCCCGAAAAACACAGTCAAGCAAAATTCAAGGAAAGATGGCATGGAAAACCAGACTCCCTACTAGCTCAGACTTTACAGAAACGAGAAAAAAAAAACAGGCAAGAAAAACTAGTCTTTAAACTACCCAAAAACTACATAAAATTTCAGGAACCCTAGAGAGTCTCCGCAGTATGGTCGCCAATTCTGTTGTTGGGAAAAAACACCCTACAGACTAGCAAATAGAGTTCATACTTTGCATGTAGATATGACCGAATAGAAATGACTTTCTACCTTCATCCCTAGATTTAAGTCCCCTTTTCTTAGTAAATGCATGGAAAGATCAACCTACCTCGTTACCAGCATTTGATGTCGATCCTCTGTTGTGCTTGATTACTTGTTCGCAATACTCCTTCCAAAGATGACCTACATTCAAGATGAGAAACAACTATGCATGCATACTACTTATATACTAATAGGTTAGAAATCAAACATATACTGATCAAATTGTAAACAGATCATGAATTGGGACGGGAAAAGAATTTTCTTTATTACTTTGAATAAGTCAACTTACAAAAGTTGAGACTAGCTAGTGCTCCTTGAACCTAATCCTGGGCTCCTCTTCTTCTGTCCTTCAATTGCTTTTCTTTGAATCTCCTTTGGCATAAGGAAAGGCTAAAGGGTTGGGACAATGGGAATACATAAATGGGGAGAGTTTCTTTGCTATATTTTTACTTCTCCAAATGGTACCCCTACCCCTTCTTTTATAGGCTAGAAGGAGCTAGGTGTTTGGACGAACCCTCGGCCATGCATGGCTAGGAGTTTTAGTTAACTCACCCATAGATTTTTGTTCCGTCGGAAACATTCCTTTTTTCATGCTTTTGTCGGTCCACGTGGGCTATTTTGGGTCAGCCAATGTGTACACGCGTGCAATAATGGATTAGGGCGTGTGGGCCTTTATTCAAGAGGATTTTCAAAGAGTTGTTCAACAGTTTTTTGGCAAAGAAGGGATGTGAGTTGGCCTGATGCCAGGTAAGCATGTGTGGTGCAATTTAGGGTTATAACAACAGGGTACTTTTAAGATGTCTAGAACTTGAAGATGCAGACAAAGTTCTAAAAGAGCTCCATGATGTTCCTGTCAGTGGACATTTCATAGGAAACACCACCGCTCATAAAATACTGAGAGTTGGATATTATTGGCCTACTTTGTTCAGAGGCGCTCACACATACACTAGAAACTATAAGACTTGTCAAATAAGCGTGGGGAGGGATACGCGAGCAGCTGTCCCACTCCAACCGGTGGCCATTTCCAAGCCTTTCGAGCAATGGGGGTTAGATATCATAGGATACATTACACCAAGTTTGTCAAAACAACATAGGTACATACTAAATGCCACAAATTATTTCATGAAATGGACATAGGCCATCCCTCTGACTCATGTAAACGAGAAGGTGGTCATCCAATTCACAGAACAACAGTTGATCACAAGGTTCGATATGTCTTTTGTCCTTGTTTTTTATAATGTAGATTACTTTTCTTCCATTTTATTAACAGAGTTTGCTCTGGACAAAGGAATCATAATTATATACTCTGCAAACTATTATCCACGGACAAACGGAGTGGCATAATCAACTAATAAGAACCTAGTGAGGATATTGAAGAAAATGGTTGCAGACAACCAAAGGAATTGGCATAATCTACTCCATAACGCTTTATGGGCAGATAGTGTTACACCCAAGGAAGATATAGGGAATTCCCCATACTTTCTAGTATACAGAAAGGAAGCCATTCTCTCGAACGGGCTATATATTCCATCTCTTCAACTTGATTAGGATTCTAGAGGGAAACCCTCATCAGTCATACAACAAAGAATTGACACCATGCTCATTCTAGAAGAAGAAAGGGAGAAAGCTAAATCAAATTTCATATCTCACCAACAGATAGTTAAAAGATGGTTTGATAAGAATAAGGCTAAAGAGAATAATTTTGAGGTAGGAGACTTAGTCCTGAAGTGGGACAGAGAAAATGAGCCTAAAGGAAAGCATTCTAAGTT
This sequence comes from Picea engelmannii, assembly GCA_009831015.1. NCBI lineage: Eukaryota > Viridiplantae > Streptophyta > Pinopsida > Pinales > Pinaceae > Picea > Picea engelmannii. The sequence continues at coordinate 101,010 of ML782544.1, read as the reverse complement.
TCAGAATTGATGGCTTGGACCCTTCCAGCAGGCCAAGAAGATTGGGTTAGGATGACTTTAAAATCTAAAGGGGGAACTTGAATCCCTCCTAGTGAATGGCCAAGCCCTAAAAAAATATTTCCATTTGTTGTAGGTGGAAAATCCCCCTACGGACTAGCATTAAGGGTTCTGTAATGCATGCAGAAAATGACCTAAAGTCTCCTACTTCTTACCAACATCCCAATCATAAACCCCATTATTCATATGCAAATACAAGGTTAAAAAGATCAAGTTACTATACCTTATTTTCCATGTTTGATGTCGATCCTTTAACATTTGGTCACTCCTTGACTGCAAATATCCTCCCAACGCTGACCTGCATTCATAAAAATACAAACAAGGAACGCCACATGCATATGATCTATGAACTAATGGGTTAGAGATTCTATCAAAATATAATCAAATTTAGACATTGAAAAACCTCATATGGTGAGACGGGAAAAGTACTTCTTTTTATTAATCTCAGAAGAGTAACTTACAATAGAGAGATAGGCCACTGTTCCTCGAGTCTGGTTATGGGCTCCTCTTCAATTGTGCTCCAACTGCTTTTGTATATGCTTCTCTTCACACACTAGTTGCAAAAGGTTGGGACAAAGGGAATGCGAAATCGGGTAGAGTTTATTTACAATTATTTTCCTCTCCTAAATGGGACCCCTACCCCTTCTTTTATAGGCTAGAAAGGGATAGGTAGTTGGTCAAGTGACCGGATATGGGCGGTCAAATGGTTTAGGTAACTTACCCAAAACTGTGTGTTTCGTCTGCAACTTTTTAATTTCAATTTGTTTTTAGGTATACGCGGGTTTTAGTGGGTCAGCTAGCGTACACATGCGTACAGTAGTGGAGCAGGGCACATATTCCCTCAACAGGGTTGTTTTTTAAGAAGTTGTTCAGTAGTGGCTTGTCAAAAGATGTAAAATGAGATGGCTTGATGCCAAGTAATCATATCTGGTGCAAATTAGGGTTATAACAGATGCCCCCTAATGTGTGAGGTCAGAAGAGCATCTGATGGTCGAAATGCATTATCAATCTTCATCAACATACCAAACAAGTGAGCCCAGGGACCAGAGTTCAAGAGGTGCCATATGAAAAATAACAATTGTCTCACCAAGGCGGGCATACCCATGCTTGAGAAGAAATAAAATCACGGCTACCAATCAAATACACTGCATATCCATGTCATATAACTCTATAAAGTGTAGTTGTGAGAAATACACAATCGATCTACATCTCGAAATCAAAAAGATATACATGCATAGTATCCATCTTCCAGAAGCTGATAAGGCCTGATGGTTGGAGATCAGGTCTTCAGAGCTCAAGAAACAACTTTAAAATCTTCACAACTTGGGTAGGAGTGTAATATGTGTATACAACTTCATTACCCAGAGGTCTTCGACGACTCGTTAAGAACAGACTAGAGGATCTTGATGATCAGGATGGGGGATTTATTGATTTCGAACAAAGACTTGAGTGGGATTTTGGGATGGTAGGGCATGAGGGAAAGAGACAAACTATAGAGGGGCTGACTCAAGCTTTGTAAAAAATTCCCTTGGACAATAGCATGACAAATGATGAGACTCAGGCAACATGATGTTGACATAAGTTCACAATGCAGGAGGCAACACAAATTCTCCATATGTTTGGAAGAATAACCAAATGGAGGAGGACACAACTCTATGTAGCGAAAATAGCTTCCTAAGGTCATATTAAATACCAAGGCTTGACGAAAGGATGTGCTTTGTGCAAGGATGACTCATTGTGCTGCCAACAAAAAGAAAATACTTTTCCCTTCCTCTTTTTGGGGTATATTTGATTTTTTTGTTTTTTTCAATAATTTCGGAAAGCTTGAAAAAGAATAAAAGAATGCTACATTACAAAGGAGGATCGAGTGTCGTAGACATACTAGTTACAAGAGCAAGGAAAACATGGATGCTCAGAGCAAAGGGATATATGTAGGAAAAGGATACTCAGTAAAAATCCTCCGTGGGCCAAGGTGTCAAGACGCAGAGGCAAGGTGTTACAGGTCTTGCGTATAAGGCATGCTTCATATGTTTCAGTTGAGAGCAACATGAATCCGACATTAGGCCAAAGATGCAGGTATGAAAATGCGATTAATAAGACACAATGGTAACGTCCTTCGATGTGATTTTAACAAGCCCAAAGAAGGTAAGCTCAACGATTTTTCATTTTTAGAGAGTCTGAAAAAGCGTAAAAGGAGACTCCATTGGGGTACCTTTTTCGAAGGTAGTCTATTAAGTTTGAAAAAGGGGTAAACTAGCATTGAAAAGACGTCTATTCAAAACTATTTTAACGAGTGTGATAAAGACAAGATCACTCGAAATTTTTTTCATATTTAAGGAGTCTAAAAAAAACTTTACGGACTCCGTCATGAATGTTCTTCTGGAACATTTTAACGAGTGTGAAGGAATAAGGTCACTTGGTGATATTTTAAATTTTAGGGAGTCTGAAAAGAGCTTAAATATGGACTCTGTGGGGGTTCCTTTTTCGTAAATTTAGTCCTTCGGGCCCGAAAAAGGGTTAAAATTATACCTAAGAATACTCTTCTAAAGAACCGAGGTTCCTAGAGTATACCTTTGTTCGTACATTTGACCATCCAGATCGAAAAAAGGGTAAACTACCATCGGAAAGACATGCCTTCAAATTTTAGTTTAATGACCATGAAGGGCAACAAGATTGCTCGGCTATCTCCTCATGTTTAAAGGGTCAGAAAAGGGCTTAAACGAAGACCCGTTGTGTTTTGTGGGAGTCCCTAGGGTGAGGTCAAGAGTGATAATGCATCATGAAAATGAGGCTCAAACTCGTAATCAGGATAAAACTAACAAGGACTACCGAGCCTATAGTCATTAATGACGGCATGGACGTCAAAATGCAACCAGGATCTATCTAGGGAATCCATGAAGAGTTAGTCTCTACCACTAAAATACGACACTTCTAAAGAAACAATGATGGTTTTGTTTTGCAATTCAGTGGTATCAATCCTATGGAAAAGAGAAAAAGGAAACGAGGTGCAACAAGTGGAGGTGGAATCATATCTTACATGCACAAAGATGGAAAAACGACTTTTTACCAAAAGACCTTGAAAATGACCCAGATCACCAAAAAAAATCCCAATACCCAAAGTACCACTTAATGTAGCATCCCCTAAGAAACTCTTGAATCATTTTTCAGGTTAGAAGAATGACAAAAAGGTCCAAAAAATGACAAAAAGTGGCCAAAAAGTCTATAAATAGAAACTGGCAGTTCATTATCACTATTGCTAATTGAGAAATTGACTAAAAACCAAAAATACCCCTTTGTGAAATAATTGATTCCGGGAGATTCAGTGAACGAAACAAACTTCCACTTGGACCAAGTAAGTACATATTAGCCCCTCTTGCGTTTCAATTTTTAAATTATGCATTTCTTTTAGTTTTTTGAGGGGGTGTTGCCCTTTAAAAAGGTCGGCCCTACATATATGCAGGTTGTCCTATGAGAACCCACGTGTGCATGCATGCAAAGGAAAGACTGCATGCGTGCACATGTGACTGTGTGTATTATAGCCCGCGTATACCCTCTAATATGTGGACAAAAATAAAAAAATGCAAGAGCTAATCTCTCCTAAACTTGTAAATTGCAGGATGTATGTTCATTGGAGAGAGAGAGAGAGAGCATGAGGAAATTGATTTTCAAGTCGGTGAGGAACCTGATGCTACCGTTGTATTGTCTCAATGTGGTCTATTAAAGTTCTTCCAGTGTTCATTCATGCGGGCACAACCCAGGCTACTGAATTCCTTGGTTGATTATTGGCATCCTGACGCAGAGGCATTCATGCTTGAGGGACAGAGGTTGACTCCAACGATTGAGGATATTTACTTCTTGACTGGCCTCTCAAGGAGAGGGGAACCAGTCAATTTTCACACTTTTCCCTCCGAGCCTCTCAACATAGTGGAGTTGATTGGACTCCACTGTGAAGCTGGTACAAACAAAATGGACACACAGGTGCTGATAAACAAGATCTCGGACCTATCACTAAAAGTGATAGTTTTTCTTATTGGGTGGATCACTGGATCCGCAGCTCTACATCAGGCTTCCCAGACGCACATGAATTGTGTGGTTCAATGCTTAAATGCACAATTTTTTGACTGGAGTACTACTTTACTGGATTGCATGAAATGACAACTTACAGAGTGTCGCATGCGGAGGCATAAAAACTTCAGGGTTTGGGACTATTATGTGCTCTTTCTTCTTTGAGAGGGTACCTAGCCTTAGTCAGAGGGAGATAGTATGGGGGAACATAGCCTCTTCTCCAGCCGTATGCAGATGGGCGACGTTGTTGCCGTGACAGTGGGGAGGGAGGACTATTGAGGCATGTTGGAGCCACCTTTGTTTTTTAACCCATTTTGATTTTCATATCTTAATGCTCGAAATTGAAAGATGGCTTTCATATTTTCCTTCATCTGTTCCAATATCTATGAAGTCTCATCACGTGAGCGGCGATGGTTATCATACTCTCAAGGTGAGTTCTACTTTTCGTTCAAATGATTTTCCACTACTTTGCCTTGGAATTTCGTATGTCAGATGTTATAAATCACATAGTTCACAAGTCCCTAAGAGAGAAACGGTGAAATCACTTTAAAGTTTTACCCAGGTCAATAGTGAGAGTAAAAATCTTCTAAACTACAGTTAAGCATCATCGGGGTTTCGCTTCTCGGTGTTTACTAACTCCAAAAGTCTTACTGTCGTAACCCCGATAGCCGAAACCACGAGATTCTTGTTTTAGTAACTCACATTAATGATAAAGGTAAAAATCTTAGCCGCGGTTAAGCTCTATCGGGAATTCGCAACTCGGTGTATTTTCCTTTAAAAATCTACACTGTCAAAGCCCCGAGTCACGAAGTTGCGATAAAGATATAAATGTAATTAATCAAACACTTAATCTGGTTTTATCCTCCATTTTAATTAAAACATATCATCGCGATCTTGCAATTTCGCAACTCGGCATACGAACTTCCCAGAAAATATACCTTCGAAGCTCCGAGTCGCGAACTTGCAATATAAATAATCACATAATTAATTAAGCGCCTAATCATAATTACGTTTTTTATCAACCAAAGACAATCATCGCAATCTCGGGTGGTAGAGGTTCAAAGGGTTAAAGCGAAAACTCCTGATGCAGTGAGTACCGAAAGATTAATTAACTTTGGAAAAACCTGATTAATTTAGCTAAGCCAGTATTTCCCGTGATTTAATGCATGGACAGTTTATGAGGCAGTCTTAATTCTTCCTTATGCCAACTGACATTTTGAACCGCCAAAATTTATGACATTAATTAGAAACAAGGCGAATCAACAAGTAAAGATTGGGTTTTGATTGCTAAATTTATATTTAAGCGTGATTTGACTGATCTGTTCTTAAAAAGTACCGAGTTTTTGAATATATAGAGTTGTTATTTGTTGTCACAAATTCATTTCTATATTACGCAGAGCACACTTTTCTCAGCGAACTAATTTTTGTATGTATACATATTTTTATTGTAGAAGAGCTAAAGCACGATCCCCCGCCATGGCCCCGCAAAAATATTCTAAAGCCAACGTTGAGGTTTCGGGACAAGGTTCAGACAACGTCGCTGATACTTCACCTCAAAGTGCCGACTCTGTCAGGACCTGGTCATTTGTTTCTGATGTTCTACAGTCCGAATTGGTAGATTATTCTAATGATTCCAGTGACAATGAAAAAGATGACCTGACCACCAAATATAAGATTGTCGTCCAATCGGGAATGCATAAGGTAGTGGCCAGGCCATGACTGCTCCCTTACTATGATATGGTTCGGTGGGAATTAGACCATGTGGACATACCAACCAAAACCATCATCAATGAACAGAAAGGCACTATTGGGACTTTCATACCTGAACAACTACAGGCTATGTACAAGCTGCCTACCGCGTCGAACCTTACATACGATGTCGAATTCTTGGAGAACTTCAAACAGAAGGAATGTGTGCAATATGATAAGACTATGTCCAGTTTAATCAGAGATTGGGTTTCACACCCTCTGAAGTTCAGGGTAGACAGTAATGGTATATATTCAATAGCTTCCTTGGAACCACAGTTCAAATATGTATCTATGATGACCTGTAGATTATACGGGAGAGAGGACACCACACATTTCTTTCCTCAATGGGTGCTTCTAATACATCAAGTTGTTGAAGGTTGTTCCTTCGACTGGGCGAAAATGTTGTCTGATAGCTTGACCAGTCGAGTTACAGAGTATCGGGCGCAGAGGGAGAGCGGAAAGATTGCTTCATTCTTTATGTCCACGTACATTATGGTAACTGTGTGTTTTCTAACGCCCTTTCCCTTAATGAGCTAGAGTTGGACTCCATCAGAGGCCGAGCCCATCCACGTCTATCATTCAAAGCTGTGGGAGAAAAAGGCAGCAGATTTCATGTATGAAATCTTTAAATGGGTAATGGTACCGATGCATGTCACTATTTTCGGCCACCCGCCACCCAGGATCAAGGACAGTATAGTGACGAATTTGAGTAGTATAGCTGACTGGTATGTAGAAGTAGAATTCTCATATCTCAGGGTTTTCAGGGCTTCTGTTCCCCTGCATGCATTACCATTATTCATACCCGACAAGCTGGCTTGTCGTGAGGTTTCTAGACAAACAGTAATCGGTGGCATAAGCAAGGAGCTTAAGGGATATTCAAAGAAGGTATGGCCGCCTTTTCCTGTTCATTTAAATTCATATTCTTCGTTAGAGTTCGGACATGCTAAAGCTGAGGCAATAGCCCTGGAAGACCTAAAATTGGTTCTTATTGAATTCAAGAAGCACAATCCGCAAAGGGTCGTAAGTAATCATTTGGCCATTTGTGGACTCAAAAGGTTTGAACACGAAAATTTGCCCTCAGATGACATTTTCCGAGGTGCAAGATCTTATGCCGATATTTTGGCTCAGATACAAACCTGGCACTTGAAGAGAGTGCCGATGTTCTAAAATTCCAAGAACATCGACACAGTTGTCTTCCCATAGTAGTGTCAGGTGAGAATCTGAGTACGACGGAGGTGAAACAAAAAGAAGTCGAATGCTCCAAAGATGCGACACCCAGCCAAGAAAAACACCAGGACGGGGAAGAGAAAACTAGGAGTCTGAAAATAGAGATAACGACTCCCAACCCACCGAAAAAGAAGACTCCAGTTACTACTCCGGAACAACCAGCTAAGCAAATCGGAGATCCCATCGCATCCATTACTCCCTTGCAGTCAACTCAGGGAAACACAGACGTAGGTTGGATTTTAAATGAAGAATTGAGACCTATAAGGGTGGAAGAGATCCCTCCAAATGAGTTCTTCTTTGATAAAAAGAGAAAGGCTGTGGTAAAAAGAGAATTCTATCAGGAAGGGGGATCAACAACCAAGAAGTACAAAGTGTTGATCGATGGGAAAGACAAGAAGAATGAACAGTTTTCTACAGAGATAGTTGGGACCTTAGGGGCATATGCCACAGCGAATCAATTTTCAGTCGGGGTTTCGAAAAATCATCTGAGGCGAAAAAATCTCCTCATCAAAACCATAGAAGCCAGACTAGCTACAATAGAGGAGGCTGCCAAGGACCAAGCGAGCGCAGGGATAGAACAAGCAAGGTTGGCCGATAAAAGTGAGATAGAGCTGCTCAAAACTAAGCTTGAACAAGCAGAGCTGGTGGTTCAGAATGGTCAGATACAAGTGGGCCAGCAAAAAGACTTGATCAAACAACTACAGGCTAGAGTGGAAATCGCCGAAAGTAAAGTTATAAATATCAGGATTTTCCAATCCCAGACGATGGATATTCGGAGCAGAGTTTCTGCAGCCCAGCGAAATTTACTCTCCAAGGTAGAGGTAATTCGAGACAACTGCTTACTCGTTAATCAAGTTTTGGAAAATTTATCTGTCAGAGAAAGAGAAGATGAAGTAGCTCGGGTCACTTTTCAAGAGGCTGTAATAGCTACAAACAACAGGGAATTGGGAAGTACTCCCAAGTTTTCCATTTTGGAGCAGACCAGAGGAAATATTTTATTAAAATAATGGGAGCACAACATATCAGAAGGTAAGCTGCAAGACAAGAGGGTAACAAAATCCTTAGAAGAGGCTTTTGGTTCTATAGATGGTAATCTGTTAGGTATTGATAGCGAAGGTAATGCTGAGGTGTTGGGTCAAATGAATATAGCGAAAATCTCACTTGATTTAAATGAAAAAGAAGAAAAAGATTCGGTCGAGATCTCACAAGTAACTATGGTAGACATAGTTCAAACAGATAAATGTATGATTAAACCAAGTGTGCAATTGTGCGCTATTGACATCATAGACAGATAGATGGAAGAAAGGTTGCCACAATTAGCCCGAGATTGTTACTCTTTTGAGGTCAATTGTCAAGCGGAACCATCAAGGTTGATATCTCGGCTAGTAGAAAGATGTGTTACTTGTACCGAGCATATGAGAGGGCAAGCTTCTGGTACCAAATGAAGACAGAGATAAGGAAATGAAATGATTGATCTCCTTCTTGTTGTAACTGAAAATCCTAGAATGATTGAGATTCCATCATATGTAAATCTGTATAAATATACAATAGAAAGAAGGAACAAAGGGCTGGACCTTTTTGTGTCGATTGTAATAGAGATTTTCTATCTTGAGAGTTAATATAAACCAAATCTAAAGATTCTCAATTCCGTCACGACTGTGTTATGAGTTTGTTTTCTTGTATCTCATATTTCATTTCATTTCATATTTGTATCTGATGAATTCTTTGCTATAATTTAATACAACCTCTACTATAGTGAATGAATTCTGGTTTTCTATACTGTTCACTATTTTTCCTCTATACCATCTATCAGCAGGTATAAGACCAGTCAACACTTTAGAATTCTATATATATTTTATGCTTCATCGGGTTATTTCTTTACATTTTTCTTCCTTTGTTTATAAGTGAGACTCTCCCTTGATAGGAGCCTTACATAATATATAAATTAATGCTTCCTCCCACCTCACATATCTTTATTAAAATATAACTCAGTTACGGGAAAGGGCCTTTTTTTGGCACCCTATTTTCACTCCTGGATCTGTAAACTCTCCTTTATATGACCAAAATTGAGACAACGCTTAAATTCCCCCTGAAATTTTCTTATCATTATGTTCCTCCATGACTATCCCTGTAACAAGACAGCCTAATATCGAACCCGGACTATCAGACCAAACACATATTGCCTTAAACCTTTTTGATACTATTCTTAAAACAACCACTACCCGGGTTGAACTCGAACGTTCATGGGTAGTGATTGAATGGGATATAAACATCCTGGAATAGTTGGAAGCTAGACAACCCCAACTCAGGAATCATCCCTAGCTTCTCTTGCTAAAGGTTAACATTTCTTCCTTCTCTACCCCTTATTCACTTTCGGATGCCTAGACATTGTAATTCTAATCCTTACGTATAGACTCTGGGATAACATCTTTTTGGCGCCGCTACCGGGGACCGAAGTTACAAAATCTTTTTTCCTGGGAAAACGACTTTTATTTCGTTGAAAGTGCCACCCTTTGATAGTGAACAAAGAGTGCACACATTTTAAAGGCTTTCTAATCTTTCACTTGATGACTCCATGATTAATAAGCTGGCATCCGGACGAAGGAATACCAGGCAAAACCCGGATGGTAAACAGACCACACCCGTTACCGATCCTGAGAAGATTTTAAAGGTGAGAGGCTCTCTTAAGCTGACCCCTACAATCTATCAGCCTAAATACCCGCAACTGAAGACCAAAAGTTCTTCTGAACCTTCGACTTCACGCAACCCTCTCTTCGACACTAAGGATCTAACATCAAACTACTCCGAGGTTGGAAGCGAAACCCGTCCGATAACCCTTATAGAAAATAAAGGAAAAAGTCCTGTAGAAAATTTATCTACTACCGATATATCATCGACTCTTCAGATGAATTTCGTGACCTCACATGGTCTCGGAGAATATTTCACACATCCAGCTTCCACACCCGTTGGTTCCCCTAACTACATCTCTTGCAAGTCTGAAGAGCCAAGCCCTCGCATCCCTTACCAGTCATCCTCGGATTTTTTACCCCATGAAGAAAGTAAAGATTCACTTTTAATCTTCCAAAACCCCCTTTACAACTTTCCACTAATAACGATGGCAGTCGTTGGAAGAGGAGGTGGAGGGGTTGTTGGAGGAGGAGGTGGAGGGGTTGTCGGAGGAGGAGGTGGAGGTGCTCCTGGAGGAGGAGATGGAGGCCAAGGGCCTGGCCCCCCTCCCAGAGTGTTTGCTAAAGTGGAAACAAGATACGCTCCCTTGGTATTGCCCGTTCCTCTGCATGACCTCCCCGAAAATTATATAAAAAATTTGCCAAAATTCACTGGGGAAGGAGATCTGACCACAACCAAACAAATAAATTTCTTTGATCAATTCGTAGACATCCTAGGTCTCGAACATGAAGACGTGTATTCGAGGCTTCTTGTCCAAACCTTCGAAGGTCAAGTCCGAACTTTGTTTCGGAGTCTACCTGCAAGATCTATCTTGTCATATGACGCCTTGGAAGATGTGTTCCTTAGACAATGGGGCGAAAGAAAGAACCACCTATATTATTTAACTGAGTTTGGGTCTTTAAGAAAAAAGAATTCAGAAACAGTTATGGAGTTTATTCAAATATTCAACAAGCTGTATAACAAAATCCCAGTCGAGGTTAAACCGTCCCAACCCGCAGCCAAAGTAACTTTCGTGGGGGATTTCGAACCAGATTGTGCACTCCTTTTGCAAGAAAGAAGGGGAGCTACTCTGAACCGAATGCAAGATGATGCTGTAGAAATTGAGTCAAATATGATGGCTTCTGGTAAGACAAAATCTAAAGTAGAAATGGGAAACCGAGAAACTAGACGCTTTAGAGAACAAGCAGGGTCGTCAGGGTCTAATAGATACACAGATTTCAAAGTAGACGATATGGCCAGGGTAATTAAGGAGATGTCTAATAAAATATCCAAAATGAAGCTAGAATAGGCCAAAGCTGATTCTTTCGCCAAAAAGGATTTCAAGAGGAACCCCAACCCCCCGAACCAGTAAAGATAGATAAAAAACGAAGATCAAAAAATACAAGCTCCCCTAAAGAATGAAAATTTTATAGGAATGAATGATCTCCAAGATTTCGGAGATTCGGATGATGATGTCACAAACTTTGGTGATGACTGCACACAACCGTATCTGACTAGAGAAGATTATGAAAAATCTCTAAACACTCAACAATCATCGGTTAAGGGTGAAGAAAGAGATCATACTGACCTCTGTAGCTCTCAAGAATAAACTGAAATGATAATGGTCGAGGTCCAACCTAAGTACAATTTGAGATCTAAGAGTAAGCCCATTTAAATTACTCAACCCAAGAAAATTCTCCCAAGAGGTCAAACCTATGAGGCTACTCCGGAAGAAACCTTGCTACCTAACAACAAATCGAAAGTAGTAAACTCACAAGAACCCGAGGTGGGAAACGTTGAGACCCAAACAGAAGGAACCAAAGCGACTAATGTTATTACACCTTCAACCAAGATCATGAGTAATAAAGAGGTCTAGACAAATAAGTTGGAAAAGAAGGATTCAGAAGTCCCAACTAGAGAAACAGACAAGGTGAGTGGAGTTTTCAGTTTTGAAAACGAGATAAACAAAATTAAGATACCAATTCCTCTGGTAGAATTAGCGAAAAACGCAGTTTATCGAAAGAAGATTACCAAAGTGATAGGTGTCTCAGAGATAGAAATCCAATCTGAAGTCTTAAACCTGGAAGATGATAAACCCAACATCACTTTTGGTCCACATTTTGAAGGGGACAAAGACACTGTTGCTCCCTTTTATATCACTTTAAATGTATACGATCAACTACTACATAATTGCATGCTAGACTCCGAAGCCTCCCATAATGTGATGCCTAAAATTATTATGGACAAGTTGGGTCTCTAGATCACCAAACCTTACGGATATCTTTACTCTTTTGACTCGAGAAGAGTTAAGTGTATGGGAATGATAAAGGATTTAGTATTCACCCTGGCACAGGTCCCAGTTAAGAGTATCTTGATGGATGTGGTTATTGCTGATATTCCCCCCAAGTATGGCTTACTGTTGTCTAGGCCATGGGGAGCCAATATGGGGGGTTCTCTTCAACTGGATATGACGTTCGCCACAATTCCTATGTTTGGTGGGCAATTTACTCGGTTGTACAGGGAGACGAGGTTAGCATATACAGTAAGCGACCTCAAAATCCGAACAATTTCCCTATTTACATTGCAGATCAAGATTTAGGAAATTGTATTTTATCTTTTTACAATGGTTTGGATGGTTGCACAGAGGAAAATTATATAGAGCATGAAGAGTCAGGTTACATGACCGAGGATATGTGTAGTACCGATATCTGGAAAATGTTTTTTGACGGTGCCTCATCTTGTGAAGGGGCTGGTGCAGGAGTGCTTTTAGTGGCTCCTGAAGGAAAGTTTGTTGTTCCTTTTTCTTACAGACTGCAATGGGATATAGATTATACTAACAACATATGTGAATATGAAGCCTTGGTCTTAGGATTAGAGGCTGCCAGGAAGCTAAAAATAAATAACCTAGAGGTATATGGAGATGCTGAGTTAATAGTCAAACAAATAAATCGACAGTACCAAGCCAAGCATACCAGATTAAGATCATATAGGAATTGTGCCTGGGATCTGATGGAAACCGTTTTCTCATTTGTAAAGGTCAACTTCATCCCATGCGCAGAAAACTTACATGCTGATGCATTAGCTAAAGCGGATTCAACTTTCACTCCTCCTACAACTATTAAATTTAGGTATCACATAGAGATAAGACACAGACCATCTATACTAGATAATATCCAGCACTGGCAATTTTTTGAGGATGATGAAAAAATTAAGAAGTTTCTTGAAGCAGTAGGTGAATTTTTCGAAACTCACGCAGATCAAGAAAATCAAAATGACCAGATATGGATCATGCAAGAAGGGGAGGATCCTCAATATTTCTGAGACAAAATCGCAAATCATCGTATGCTGGTCCTAAAAAATAACCAGATTCCAAAGGGATTGAACCCTCTGGAAAGACTGTTTGATCAAAACGACATACCTGTAAAATCCACCTTACAGCCCCAACCAAAAGAGGTTGAGGACTGTGACATAGAAACCAAAGAAGAATCCAGGATGGTTAAAATATCTAAAATCCTCCCCCCTGAAATAAAGGACAATTATAAGGACCTACTCAGACAATTTAAAGACGTTTTCGCCTGGTCTTATGACGAGTTAAGAACTTACGACACTACCGTGATCGATCACAAGATACCTTTAAAGCCCGGGGTCAAACCTTTTAAACAAAATCTTAGGCAGATCAACCCCATTTTATTACCTGTGGTCGAGAGAGAAGTGAAGAAACTTTTGTAGGCGAAAATTATAGTACCTCTGAGATATTCTGACTGGGTGGCGAATCTGGTCCCGGTCAGAAAAAAGAGTGGAGAAGTCAGACTGTGCGTGGATTTCAGAAATTTAAATAAGTCCTCTCTTAAAGACAACTATACGCTGCCTAAAATGGATCATGTGCTAGAAAGGGTAGTTGGGGCGAATAGAATGTCTATGATTGACGGTTTCTCTGGATATAATCAAATTGCCATGAATGAACAAGATAAAGAAATACAGCTTTTACTACTCCTTGGGGTACGTTCATGTATGATAAGATGCCTTTCGGTTTGATGAATGCAGGAGCCACGTTCCAATGCGCTATGGACATCGATTTCATCGAAGAGACGGATACGTTCATAGTCATCTATCTCGATGATTTAACAGTTTTCTCCAAATCCAACGAAGAGCATCTAGTACATCTTAAACAAACATTCGAAAAATGATGTTGGTTTGGTCTATCCTTAAACCCCAAGAAATCACACTTCGCCATGCAAGAGGGTAAATTATTGGGTCATATTGTATCTAAGGATGGAATTAAGATTGATCCTAAGAGGGTTGAAACAATAGACACTATAAACATTCCCAGAAATGTAAAAGAAATTCAATCTTTCTTAGGAAAAATATTTTTTTTACGAAGATTTATCCCAAATTTCGCTGAAATTGTAAAATTGATCACAGATATGCTGAAAAAGAATAGTGAAGTAAAGTGGAAAACAGAGGCCAAAGCGTCGATCACACATATTAAGAAAGTAATAGTTGAGGCACCTGTCTTGGCAAGTCCCGATTATCTAAAAGACTTTCTTATTTTCTCATTTGCGTCCAAACACATGATTTCCGCGGTGCTCCTCCAAAAGAATGAAGAGGGTTTCGAACAACCAATCGCCTTTTTCCGCAAGAGCCTCAGAGACGTAGAACTTAAATACGATATAATAGAAAAACAAGTGTACGCCATGGTAAAGGCGCTGAAGGCATTTAGAACATATGTATTACATTCCAAGATCATTGCGTACGTACCGACCAGTTCTGTGAAAGATATTTTGGTACAACCAGACAGTGATGGGAAAAGAGGATGATGGTTGGCCAGGATTCAAGAATTTGACCTAGAAATCAAACCTACTAAATTGATAAAAGGACAAGGCCTGGCCAAACTTTTGGCTGAATAAAATCTTAGAGCTCTGGATATAAACTACCTACAGGGATATGAGGAAAATATGAACGTAAGCGAGCTTGATGAACCAACAAGTGCAATTAAGATCGAGGAGAAGTTTTCATCATCAGAATGGTACAGAAACATAGTATCCTACCTATTGACTCTAAAATACCCGAGTGAACTATCAACATCAAAATCCAGGACTTTAAATCTTCATGCGGTTAAGTATTGTATCACCGAAAATCAACTATATTGGAAATACCCGCTCAGTTTCTTGTTAGTCTGTTTAGTCGAATCGGAAACAGAAAGGGTTATAAGTGAATTTCACAAAGGATTTTGTGGAGGACATCATGCTTGGAGGGACACAGCTTACAAAATTCTAAGGGATGGGTATTACTGGCCAAAACCCTTTTCAGATGTTAACGCCAAAGTCCGAGCCTGTAACCCTTGTCAGCTATTTGCAGGTAAACAGAAACTCTCGGCGCTACCTTTAGTTCCGATCAAAACTGAGGCCCCTTTTCAACAATGGGGGCTAGATTTTATAGGAGAGATTAATCCACATTCTAGCGCCCAACACAAGTGGATCTTAACTGCCATAGACTACTTTACTAAATGGGTGGAAGATATTCCAACTAAAAGGGAAACTGACTCGGTGGTAATAGAATTCTTAGAAGACAATATCCTGTCAAGATTTGGCTGCCCCTGAAAGATAGTCACGGATAATGCCTAGGATTTCAAATCTATGGCTATGATCAGCTTCTTCCAAAAGTATAATATAGTTCTTGGCCATTCTACATCGTACTACCCCCAAGGAAATGGACTGGTCGAGTCATCTAACAAGAGCCTGAACAATATAATTAAGAAAGTGTTGGATGAAAAAAAAAAGTCTTGGCATGTACATTTAAAGTACACTTTGTGGGCGAATCGCATAGGCACTAAAAATTCTATCGGCATGTCTCATTTTAAGATGGTATATGAGACAGATGCGGTGTTACCAATAAATTTAGCACTCCCCGTGATGAAATTGTGGCAAGATCAGAAAGAATAACCTAATCATGTCATCAGGAGGATAAACCAGCTAATCGAGGTTCAACAACACAGGGTCCAAGTAGATGAAAAGATGCAGAAGTATCAAGATGACATGAAGGCATTATTCAACTATAGGGCAAAGGACAGATATTTCCTCCCAGGTGATTTAGTACTAAGGTGGGATGCAAGGAGGGAAGAAACAACGAAACATGGTAAATTCGATCACCTCTGCTATGGGCCATTTAGAGTCTCGGCTCTCGAAGGAAAAAATTATTTCCTACTTGAAAATCTAGACGGTGAAATCCTCAACGCCCCTGTCAATGGGCGTTATTTGAAGCATTATATGACATAAACAGTTGCCACAAAAAAAAAAAATAATAAAAATAAAGTTCATTTAATTTTAGATTTATATATTCATATATAGAATTTTTACTTGTGTATATATATTTTCCATTTCGCTTTGTTATTTTGATTTTCTTTCGTGAATTTTTGACACCTTTCAGATAGCCTCGATAACCTTCGTATTTGCCTTTTATAGGATTCCAGCTGCAAACAAAACAAGCGGGAGAAGTAAACCGAAAGTTGGTGTCAGAAATAAATCGGCTTAAAACAAGTGATACCAAAGATTTTTGATATTGTGCAAAGAAAATGAAACGATAAGGTAAAGGTGAGATTTCCTAAAAGACTTGTTCTGAAGGGCTATCAAAGAAAACTGAGGTAACCTCATTCAGACAGCAACATCGTCCAAACTAATGAATAACATAATGTTTCCTTGTTTAATCATTTACGAAAGAATAAGACAAAATAAACAAGTCACTCAAATTAAAACAGTCAGTCGAAGTAAAGCGCCCCCAAAAAAGACTTTCAAGAGTCAGTTTTGATTTTTTAACCTCTGTTTTTTCAAGTCCATAAATTTCTATCTGACACCCTGTTCTGTTTTCGGGTTTACCCTTTAAAAAAAAGTCTGCATCTCTCCGTTTTTTTTTGCATACCTAGGGAGAAGAGATTACGTTTCAACCTCGAGAGCTTCAAAGCAGATTGTGGAAAGAAAGCGGGTCTTCACAACTCCTCGGTCACTTGTTAAACAAAGTGATGCTTAAAGTAATCCTGACTTTCCTAGGTTTTTCAACAGTTTCGGAGGATTGAGGCTTGCTCAATTAGAGCACCCCAAAAAATTTGTTTTCCCTTTATCCCTATGAAACGAAGGTGTTGTGAAAGTTAAGGGAAGGTTGGTACCGAGTAATCAAAGTAAGTTGACAGGCCTATAATGCAAAATATTACATAGATAGCAGGCCTGATACAAACTAATTGCCCCCATCTTCGCACTCTAAAAAGCAAATTATAAGATAGGTGGTGAAAGGAAATTCAGGAATGATTGCCCCCATCTAGTCCAAGAGATGATGAAAGGAAATTTAGAAATGATTGCCCTCATCTCAACATTTAAATGCATAAATATATTCCGAAGTGGTGAAAGGAAATTCGGTAAAAAAAGGGTCTGATAACTTCACCGGGGTACTGAACATGCTCGTTGGCAGTGAAGCAATATATGAGATATCTGTAAGGCTGTTATACATGAATACCACTCTACTCTGGTAACCAATTCTTTCCAAAACCTGATCTACATCCCAAGTTCAGACAGGGCTTCCTGATTGAAAACGTATAATTTTCTTCTTTTGATGCAAGCCGATAACCACACGATCTGTTGGGTCTCCTAGAACTGTTTTGATTGTCTTGAGGCAGACCTGAATTTAGTAACGAGAGGGAGAAAGTTGTGAAAGGGACTACAACTAAGTTTAAAAAGCATCTGAGTTTTGAAAATCTTTTCAAAGGTAAAACAACAAAGTCCCTTTCCCCTTCAACATCTTGTTCTCAAGAACGTTTTTGCTGGATTAAAGCCATTGACTCCATTTACCCAATATCGGCACGTGGTCTACTGTTCTTCCCATCTTACAGGAAAACGGGATCCCTAGTTGGAGCCTATGTTGGAGCCGCCTTTGTTTTTTAACCCGTTTTGATTTTCATATCTTAATGCTCGAAATCGAAAGATGGCTTTCATATTTTCCTTCATCTGTTCCAAAATCTCTGAAGTCTCATCACGTGAGTGGCGATGGTTATCATACTCTCAAGGTGAGTTCTACTTTTTGTTCAAATGATTTTCCCCTGCTTTGCCTTGGAATTTCGTATGTCGGATAGTATAAATCACATAGTTCACAAGTCCCAAAGAGAAAAACGGTGAAATCACTATAAAGTTTTACCTAGGACAGTAGCGAGAGTAAAACTTTTCTAAACTATGGTTAAGCATCATCGGGGTTTTGCGTCTCGGCGTTTACTAACTCCAAAAGTCTTACTGTCGTAACCCCGATAGCTGAAACCACGAGATTCTTGTTTTAGTAACATGCGTTAATGATAAAGGTAAAAATCTTAGCCGCGGTTAAGCTCTGTCGGGAATTCGCAACTCGACGTATTTTCCTTTAAAAAGATACACTATCAAAGCCTTGAGTCGTGAAGTTGCGATAAATATATAAACATAATTAATCAAACACTTAATCCAGTTTTATCCTCCATTTTAATTAAAACATATCATCGCGATCTCGCGATTTCGCAACTCGGCACACGAACTTCCCAGAAACTATACCTTCGAAGCTCCGAGTCGCGAACTTGCGATATAAATAATCATGTAATTAATTAAGCGCCTAATCATAATTACATATTTTATCAACCAAATACAATCATCGCAATCTCAGGTGGTAGAGGTTCAAAGGGTTAAAGCGAAAACTCCCGATGCAGCGAGTACCGAAAGATTAATTAACTTTGGAAAAACCTGATTAATTGAGCTAAGCCAGTATTTCCTATGATTTGATGCATGCACAGTTTACGAGGCAGTCTTAATTCTTCCTTACGTTAAATGACATTTGGAACTGCCAAAATTTATGACATTAATTAGAAACAAGGTGAATCGACAAGTAAAGATTGGGTTTTTATTGCTAAATTTATATTTAAGCATGATTTGACTGATCTGTTCTTAAAAAGTACCGAGTTTTCGAATATATAGAGTTGTTATTTTTTATCAAAAATTCATTTCTATATTACACAGAGCACACATTTCTCAGCGAACTAATTTTTGTATGTATACATATTTTTATCGCAGAAGAACTAAAGCAGGATCCCCCGTCATGGCCCCGTGAAAAGAGTCTAAAGCCAACATTGAGGTTTCGGAACAAGGTTCATACAACATCGCTGATACTTCACCTCGAAGTGTCAACTCTGTCAGGACCTAGCCATTTGTTTCTGATGTTCTACAGTCTGAATTGGTAGATTATTCTAATGATTCCAGTGATAATGAAAAAGATGACCTGACCACCAAATATAAGTTCGTCTTTCAATCAGGAATGCATAAAGTAGCGTCCAGGCCACGAATTATCCCTTACTATGATATGGTCCATTGGGAATTATACCATGTGGACATACCAACCAGAACCATCATCAATGAACAGAAAGTCACTATTGAGACTTTCATACCCCAACAACTGTAGGCTATGTACAAGTTGCCTACTACGTCGGACCTTACATACGATGCTGAATTCTTGGAGAAATTCAAACAGAAGGAATGTGTGCAATATGATAAGACTATGTCCAGTTTAATTAGAGATTGGGTTTCACACCCTGTGAAGTTCAGGGCAGACAGTAATGGTATATATTCAATAGCTTCCTTGGAACCACAGTTCAAATATGTAGCTATGATGACCTGCAAATTATACGGGAGAGAGGACACCACACATTTATTTCTTCAATGGGTGCCTCTAATGCATCAAGTCGTTGAAGGTTGTTCCTTCCACTGGGCGAAAATGTTGTTTGATAGCTTGACCAGTCAAGTTATAGCGTATCGGGCACAGAGGGAGAGCGGAAAGATTGCTTCATTCTTTATGTCTACGTACATTATGGACATCGTGTGTTTTCTAATGCCCTTTCCCTTAATGAGCTGGAGTTGGACTCCATCAGAGGCCGAGCCCATCCACTTCTATCATTCAAAACTGTGGGAAAACAAAGTGGCATATTTCGTGTATGAAATCTTTAACTGGGTAATGGTACCGCTGCATGTCACTATTTTCGGCCACCCGCCACCCAGGATCTCAGATAGTATAGTGACGAATTTGAGCAGTATAGCTGACTAGTATGTAGAAGAAGAATTCTCATATCTCAGGGTTTTTGGGGCTTTTGTTCCCGCGCATGCATTACCATTATTCATACCCAACAAGCTGGCTTGTCGTGAGGTTACTAGACAAACAGTAATCGATGGCATAAGCAAGGAGCTTAAGGGATATTGAAAGAAGGTATGGCCACCTTTTCCTGTTCATTTAAATTCATATTATTTGTTAGATTTTGGGCATGCTAAAGCTAAGGCAACAGCCTTGGAAGACCTAAAATTAGTTCTTATTGAATTCAAGAAGCACGATCTGCAAAGGGTCGTAAGTAATCATTTGGCCAGTTGCGGACTCAAAAGGTTCGAACACGAAAATTCACCCTCGGATGACATTTTCCGAGGTGCAAGATCTTATGCCGAGATTTTGGCTCGGATACAAACCCTGGCACCCTAAGAGAGGGCCGATGTTCTAAAATTCCAAGAACATTGACGCAGTTGTCTTCCCACAGTATTGCAAGGTGAGAATCCGAGTACGGCGGAGGTGAAACAAAAAGAAGCCAAAGGCTCCAAAGATGCGACACATAGCCAAAAAAACACCAGGACGGGGAAGAGAAAACTAGGAGTCCGAAAATAGAGATAAAGACTCCCGACCCGCCGAAAACTCAGACTCCAATTACTACTCCGAAACAACCAGCTAAGAAAATCGGAGATCCCATCGCATCCATTACTCCCTTGCAATCAACTCAGGGAAGCAAAGATGCAGGGTGGATTTTAAATGAAGAATTGAGACCTATAAGGGTGGAAGAGCTCCCTCCAAATGAGTTATTCTTTGATAAAAAGAGAAAGGTTGTGGTAAAAAGAGAATTCTATCAGGAAGGAGGATCAACAACCAATAAGTACAAAGTGTTGACCGATGGGAAAGACAATAAGAATGAACAGTTTGATACAGATATAGCTAGAACCTTAGGGGCATATGCCACAGCGAATCAATTTTCAGTCAGGGTTTTGAAAAATCAGTTGAAGCGAAAAAATCACCTCATCAAAACCATAGAAGCCAGACTAGCTACAATAGAGGAGGTTTCCAAGGACTAGGAGAGCACAAGGATAGAACAAGAAAGGTTGGTTGATAAAAGTGAGATAGAGCTGCTCAAAACTAAGCTCGAACAAGCAGAGTTGGTGGTTCAGAATGGTCAGATACAAATGGGCCAGCAAAAAGACTTTATCGAACATCTACAGGCTAGAGTGGAAATCGCCGAAAGAAAAGTTATAAATATCAGGATGTTCCAGTCCCAGGCGATGGAGATTCGGAGAAGAGTTTTTGCAGCCCAGCGAAATTTACTCTGCAAGGTAGAGGTAATTCGAGACAACTGCTTACTCGTTAATCAAGTTTTGGAAAATTTATCTCTCAGAGAAAGAGAAGATGGAGTAGCTCAGGTCGCTTTTCAAGAGGCTGTAATAGCTACAAACAATAGGGAATCGGGAAGTACTCCCAGGTTTTCCATTTCGGAGAAGACCAGAGGAAATATTTTATTAAAAGAATGGGAGCACAGTATATCAGAAGGTAAGATGAAAGCCAAGAGGGTAAAAAAATCCTTAGAAGAGGCTTTTGGTTCTATAGCAAAGGTATTGATAGCAAAGGTAATGCTGAGGCATTGATTCAAATGAATATAGTGAAAATCTCACTTGATTTAAATGAAAAAGAAGAAAGAGATTCGGTCGAGATCTCACAAGTAACTATGGAAGACATAGTTCAAATAGATAAATGTATGATTAAACCAAGTGTGCAATTGTGCGTTATTGACATCATAGACAGATAGATGGAAGAAAGTTTGCCACAATTAGCCCAAGATTGTTAATCTTTTGAGGCCAATTGTCAAGCGGAACCGTCAAGGTTGATAGTGGAAAGATGTGTTACTTGTACCGAGCATCCGAGAGGGCAAGATTCTGGTACCAAATGAAGACAGAGATAAGGAAATGAAATGATTGATCTCCTTCTTGTTGTAACTGAAAATCCTAGAAAGATTGAGATTCCATCATATGTAAATCTGTATAAATATACAATAGAAAGAAGGAACAAAGGCCTAGACCTTTTTGTGTCGATTGTAATAGAGGTTTTCTATCTTGAGAGTTAATATAAAGCAAATCCGAAGATTCTCAATTCCGTCACGACTGTGTTATGAGTTTGTTTCCTTGTATCTCATATTTCATTTCATTTCATATTTGTATCTGATGAATGCTTCACTATAATTTAGTACAACCTCTACTATAGTGAATGAATTCTGGTTTTCTATATTGTTCACTGTTTTTCCTCTGTACCAGCTATCAACAGGTATAAGACCAGTCAACACTTTAGAATTCATATATATTTTATGCTTCATCGGGTTATTTCTTTACATTTTTCTTCTTCTGTTTATAAGTGAGACTCTCCCTTGATAGGAGACTTACATAATAGATATCTTAATGTTTCCTCCCACCTCATATATCTTTATTAAAATATAACTCAGTTACGGGAAAGGGCCTTTGGTTTGCACCCTATTTTCACTCCTGGATCTGTAAACTCTCCTTTATACGACCGAAATTGAGACAACACTTAAACTCCCCCTGAAATTTTCTTATCATTCTATTCCTCCATGACTGTCCGTGTAACAAGACAGCCTAATATCGAACCCGGACTATCATACCAAACACATATTGCCTTAAAACGTTTTGATACTATTCTTAAAAAAACCACTACCCAGGTTGAACTTGAACGTTCATGGGCAGCGATTGAATGGGATATAAACATCCAGGAACAGTTGGAAGCTAGACAACCCCAACTCAGGAATCATCCCTAGCTTCTCTTACCGAAGGTTAACGTTTCTTCCTTCTCTACCCCTTATTCACTTTCGGATACTTAGACACTGTACTTATAAGCCTTAAGTACAGACTCTGGGACAACAAGGCCTTTGAAGACAAGTTTTTTGACTGGTGGTCTCGATAGATCCTGGTGATAGAGGTATATTCCTATGCCAGGATCGAAATTTCTAGGGACCTTGACATGGGCATACATCTCGGAGTGGTATGAGGAGATCTAGGTATGCTTGTTTTTCAACGTTATTTAATTTGATGTCTTTATATATATATATATATATATATATATATATATATATCATATTTTTTATACCAAATTATCTGACACATATGTCTCGATTATGTGCAGATGTGGGGCCAGTGCGTCCAACAGAATTCACGAGGACTAGGCGACGTCCTCAACCAGAGGTGGGACCAACCATGACCGATGGACCAGTAGCAGCAGGCGGACCTCTACCTGGGGAGGCTGAGAGAGTTTTTATACGGGTAGAGTGGAACATCGTCGCGCTTAATCAGATTGTCCCCATGGTGGATATCGAGGATCTCCCACCATTCGTGCAGACTTGTGATGTTGGGGTACCACAGACCTGGGTCCATCTTTTTTGACGTCTGGCTAATGTCGTTGTTCACTATGATAGGGCCCAAAGGCCCCACCCTTAGCTTAGACTGGACTTCTTATGTGCTAAGGGCACCTTTTGTATATTTTTGAGGGAATAAGCCCCGTGACTCTTTACTGGACACCTATTTTTTGAGGCGCTTGCGCGCACTTATGTGCTCTGGTGATTTGCGATATATATACAGATTTTTTTTTTTTTATCTTTTTGTGTTTTATGGAATACACTTATTTACAAATGTATTTACATGTGCGTGTGTGTGATTTTTCTTACATGTGTGCAAGATGTTAATCTAATATATGATTAGCTAGAGTATCTGTAACCCGATTCAATCTCCTAGGAACATGGATATACATAATGTAATCAAAGCTTCGTTCTAAGAGATGTACCCTAAGGAACCGTTGGTGTAGAGTAGGATCATGAACGCGATAGAATCCATTTAACTGAGACACAACCAGCTGAGAATCTAAGTAGACACGGAGGTGAGAGATACCAAGCAACAAAGTGTCACGAAGAAACTCAATAACTATGTTGTATTCGATGACATTGTTTGTGGTGTCACCTAAACAGATACCTTCTGAAGACAGAAACTGGCCCTGAGGTGTGAAAATCACCCAAGTTGCAGATCAAGCCTCTGAGTGTGTCGGCTAGCATCGTCCATGAACCCAACGAACACCTTTGATTCACTTGACATCTGTCACAGTGAAAAAGATAACATAAAAAATGACACGTCCATAAAACCAAAAGAAAAACTAAAAATCAATAGTACAAAGACTATACATATGTTACAAAAAGTCACCCGAGGTGACCTACCTATGAGTAATACTTCTTGAAGTAGAGCCCGTTTCTAGGCTTGGACAAAACATTTCCCTCAAAGTACACTAGACGATAAGTGCCCTTTCTTAGAACCTCTTTTACGATGAAAGGTATGAACCACATAGGTTTGAACTTGCCTGCCCCCAAGGGGTCCTTATTTTGGTCATAGACCAGGACAAGGTCACCTTTAGAGAAAATCTGAGGATGAACAGACTGATCATATTGAGACTTGAATTTTTGTTTGTGAGCTTCATTAGCTAAGGCTGAATCACGGCGTTTCTCATTGAGCTGCTCGAGATATAATAAACACTCTTCCAGCGTTGAAGTGTCTCGCAATAACTGTACTACCAACTTTAAATATGGGATCTGGCATTCTATGGGCAAGACTGCTTCTAGCCCATAAACAAGTTGAAAAGGTGAGAAATTGGTTGCAGTCTTAACAGATGTTCAGTAAGCCCATAATGTTGAGTATAACATCAAATGCCAATTTGACTTGGCCGAATTGATCATTCATTGTAGAATAGTCTTAAGAGATTTATTTATAGCTTCCACCTGACCATTCGCTTGGGGGTAGTAGGGTGATGAATGTTCTTTCCACAACCCAAGATTTGACATTAAATCGGTCATCATTTTGTTTTGAAAGTGAATTCCATGGTCAGTGACAATCTCTCTCAATATGTCAAACCTTTCTATTATCTGGTTGAAAAAAAAGAGAGTTGTTGTCCCCGTCGTATTTAAACGTTAGCAAAGCTTCGACCCACTTGGTGAAGTATTCTACTACGATGATATAGTGGTGCCCCCTTGTTGAAGGGGGGTTGCATGTAGTGTAATCAATCCCCCATTTAGTGAAGGGACCAATGGTAATAACGAAAAACATGGGATCGGGGTGTGCCCTCATATTCCGAGAGAAGATATGACACGGGTGGCACTTCTTGACCGATTCAACACCATATTTGATTAATGTTGGCCATAAGTAATTGGCTCGTAGAATTTTTTGGGTTATTTCCAATCCCGACAGATGACTGCCACATGCTCCAGTGTGGAAATCGTTAAGAAAGATTTTTGCTTCTTCATGAGTGAGACATCGGCGAAGGGTATAGTCTACACCTCGACGATACAAAGTGTCCTTGAGTATGAGATAGTTCTTAGCCTGATGGCATATACGGTGACGCTCATCACGAGAAGCAGAGGCGGGACACTTCAAAGTCTGGAGATAGATAAGCACATCTCCATACCAAGGGTCGTAAGACGTGATCAAAAACATGTCTCCTTTGATAGGTGACTCGTCGAGTATAACATCACCTGATTCGATCGGAAGTTTTGATATGAGTTCTGCAAAGACCATCAAATTTTTGGATTTCACCGAAATGAACTCCAAGTCAAATTCCTGGAGGATAACTATCCATCTATTGATGTTTCCACCGATGACTTGTCATGTCAATATGTATTGAAATGGATTCACAATGGCAATGACGATGGTCTTGCGAAACAAAATGTAATGACGGAACCGTTGGACATCATGGACTGCTGCCAACACAAGTTTTTCAATGTGGGCATAATTGAGTGTCGGTCCAACTAGGCCTCGGCTCAGGTAATAAATCACGTATTCTGAGAGAAAATCATCCTCCTAAACTAAGACCATACCAATTTTTGACTCCACAGTAGCCAAGTACACTAAGAAATCTTTTATTATAATTGGGTGGTCAAAGCAGAGGGGTAGATATGAGGGAGAGTTTCAATGATGTGAAAGAGCATTGAGAAGCTTCGTCCCAATGAAAAGGAACGTCCTTCTTTAATAAACTCATAAAACCCTTTGTGATCTCGGCATAGTTTGTGATGAAACACTGTAAAAATTTTGTTTTTCCTTGCAAACTTTGAAGCCGAGGGATGGTGCACGGGGGAGTAAATTGAACTATTTCCTCAAACTTTAGAGGATTGACCATGATCTCTGTTGTCAAAACTATGAATCCTAGCATACGACCCAATGTGTCGCAAAAATTGCACTTGCTTGGATTTAAGCGGATTCGGTAGTAGAGACATCGTTCAAGGATAAGTCGGAGGTGTGTTGGATGGTCATCTCTCTTGCGAGATCGTGAAGCTAAATCATCAAGATAAGCCTCGACTATGTGTTTGAGGTCATGGAAATCAAAAGACATGGCCCACTGAAATGTAGCTCCAACATTTTTCAGACCAAAAGCCATCTTCCGATAAGAAAATGTACCCCACGGACAAATGGAAGTAGTTTTGTGTTGGTCTTCAGGTTTGATTTGTATCTGATTGTATCCCGAAAAAACATCCATGAATGAAAAAGCCTCGTAACCTGCACATTCATCGACTATCTAGTCAATAAATGGCGTGGGGAAATTATCTTTTGGGCAAGCCTTGTCCAGATCACAGAAGTCTGTACATATGTGAATTGTACCCTATTTCTTATTGATCGACATGGGATTCGACACCCATTGAGTCAATTAGACGGGGTAGATGAAGCCAGCTTTAAGTAGTTTGTCTACTTCAGCCTTGATAGCTCTTAATTTTCTAGGATTGACCGTACAAAGCTTCTGTCGGATCGTCTTCACATCCGGATAAGTCGTGATTTCATGTTTGACGATTCTTGGATCTATGCCTGGAATTTCCTCGTAAGACCAGGAAAACACGTCGCAAAATTCTTTAACAAAATCCATATAGATTTGAATCTCCTCGAGGGAGAAATGTGCTCCGATGAAGATATTCTCCATGATGCTAGGGGTTGTGGAGATGTCAATAGGTATCATTTCAGGTATTGTTTCCATATTTCCTTCAACATAAACTATGTGTGTTGCCAAAGGATTGATACAAAAATATTTATCTCCATTCATAGTCAAAGTGAATTCACCTACTTCAATTCATCTTAACTCTAGGAGGAAGTAAGATCTATGATGAAGATCATCCCAGGCTCTGTTCGAACTAGTGATTGCCTCAATAATCATCTCATCTGAGGGCAAGACTAATTCTAAATAATCAGTATCAGCAAGGGAACCTTGAGCCCAAATAGGCTCAAGCACCGAATCTAACTCTTGTGTGGGAGTCGGATCGAGATCGGCAGAAGCTCGTTGAATTATTGAGTATGCAACTTCTACCATGGACAAAGGCATGGCCATGCCATGGTGCTCTTTCCCTTCCATCTTAGTTGATGGGGAAGGAAGATTCCACAGATCGTAAAAGTACGTCGTGCGAAACGACGAGATTTGAAAGATTTTGGCCCGAGGTTGGTCGGGGTCAGCCAACATGTAATGGACATTTCCGGTCGGAGGCGGGTAATAAAAAGTACCCATCAAAGGTGGGCGCAAACCAACCCCTACATTGACGATGTTAGGTTAAGGGTTATCAATCATCGGGACCGTAAAGACTCCCGATGAATGGTCAGGATGAGAGAAGGATAACTGATCAATGGTCACGATTCAACCCTTGTGTGGAAACAATAAGACCCAGAAAACTGTCGTGACCACTACTTGCATAGCATAGGTCCAACTCCTTCCTAACAAAATATTGTAGTCAAGAGATGCATCAACCACTTCAACTTCGATGCACACGGTTTTTCCCCCTAACTACATGGGGAAAGAAGGAATGACACCATGTGGTCAGAAAGAATGACCGTCAAAGGTTGTAAAAAGAGTAGGTGATGGAGACAAAACGGGTTGGCCTATGGCCTTCCAACATGCCAAAGACATCACGCATGTCGAGGAACCCTCATCCACCATTGTACGGAAAATATTCTGGGTAAAATTTTTCATGGTGTAAGCCACTACTATCTGAAAAGCTACGTGGTAAGGAAGACGAGGCTTTAAGTCGATCATATGAAGAATGATCGTTCTCGAATTACAAGTCTCAGCAAATCCTAGGGCAGCTAACAGAGCCTTTCTCTGGGAAGGGAAACTCTAGAGGACTTCCAAAGCGGACATCGCACAAGGGGTTTGTGATAAATCCTCCACCACAGAGTAGTTATGGGTGGCCCGTGTGTTTGAATTGTGAGAAGCTTTCTTGAACGCACCTTTTGGGATGCGTGTCATTGTTTCGCCCAATGTCTTCTCAATCTGGAGAGGAAGAGGTGGGTTTTTGGATTCTTTACCCTTCTCAGAGGTGCTTGGCTTTCCGTAATCATGTGCTCTAGTCTATATATAGGCATCACCTTTCATCATATACACATTTGCGAATGAAGGATTACTCGAAGACAGAGGGGGTCCTTGACTGCCCCCTTCTGCGCTTGAGGAGGCTTGAGTTAGATTTTGCCAATGTGGAAATAGGTTCATTAACACAATAGGTTGTTGTTGTGCCAATAACTTCTGGGCCTCCGCAAGCCAAGGGCACTGATGGGTCGAGTGGTCTTCCTTGCAAATATTACAAGGATACTTCGACTTCTTCTTTTCAGTGTCACCCCCGCCAGCATTATCGGTGGGTTTCTTATCCCCCTTACCCTTGTTTTGTTGTTTGTTATTTCCATCGAGATGTTGGGTGGCCTTTGGGTTTGTTGTTTGCATAGTGTGTACATCTGACTTTTGGGTAGGGGGAACAACCGAACCGGTGGTCTAGTTGGCCGTTGTCTGTTGTATCAACAATTGTTGCAATTGATTTGATAATGGATCAGAGGGCTTCATTTGTGTTGAACCAATAATGCCATCGGCATGTGGTCCATACCTTTGTCTAGTCTTGTCAAGTATTGACCTCGGTACATCTGGAAAAATATTGTAAAGAAAACCATATTGAGAGTAAATCAGTTCTAGTTGTTGAGCTCTCATTATCGCATCTTCCTCGGAAAACATCCCAGACATTGCGACGTCTTTAGACAACTAGGGTACCAAAGACTTAAGGAACCACTCAAGCAAGAATGTTTGTGGGACTAGCACTTTAATCAAACTCTTTCGATGTCTCCATTCTCAAATGTGATCCGAGATATGGTTCTCTTTTGTCTGATCGAAGTTGGTCAATAATTCAGTGTCAGCATCGTATCTCACAGGTAATTGAAAATGGTTTAAGAAATCCATTGCCAATTTTCCGAAGGAAGAGTATCGTGAGCGGTTGAGCTTGATGTACCATTTCGCAGCACTCCCTATGAGATTGCATTGAAACACTCACAACTGAACGGAGTCGTCTCTTAATGAGTTGGATGAGAACCATAAGTGGAAGGTTGTCACATGATTGTCAGGATCTTCATTAGGCTTTACCTCAAACTTTAGAATGTTCAAAGGAAAATTGGTCAGCATAGGAGGCCAACTATAATCGTGACAGACGGGGTCATTTAAAAGCGTGTCAAATCTGTCAAGTGCAAGGTTTCTAGAAACGGTAGTTTGGGTTGTGGATTGTAGCTAGGGAAAAGGAACCTAGAGTTTGACCGACACCAGGTTTCCAGGAAAAGTTAGGTTGTTGGCCAGGGCTCTGGTAATAACTATGGCCATGAATAGTGTATGGATTTTGTGCTTGTTGAGACATCATCGGTTGGTTCTCGTAATAGGACGTAAAGGGTTGAGCTTGCATTGCATTCCAAATATTTTGGGAGGGGTTGCCCCCTGCTGATTCGACAGGCATAGGCATTGGGCCTTGCCCGGGGTTCCACTAGGTATGGAAGGGCTTTCCCCCGATCGACATCCCTGGCAAGGAGACTGGTCCCTGCCATGGATTCTAAGTTCCTTGTGAGGAATGAATTCCGAAGTGTGCCCCCTGTGCAGGAATATTACCCTATACAGGATGTGGTTGTCCATAACTGGGGTTGCCCCTGGCCGAAACGACAGCTGACAAGAAAGCATTGTTACCAAAAATGTCGAACAAAGACAAAAGTGTTGAACCAACTAGCATGTTATAAGGAGGGAGTGATTGATTACCTGCTCCAAACAAGTTTATGTTAGGCCTAATGGAGTGTTGAGAAACACCGTTGAGCGAGGGGTACGAAGGGGGTATATAACCCTAGTCATAAGGGAAAGCGATAAAGGGAGATGAAGTGCCCCCCATAGATCCTTGTAGAGGAGCGTTGGAACTCCCTGCCCCCAGACCTAAAGTCTGTAGAGTGGAGGAGGAAAGTACAGTACTCGTACTGAATCCAGGCATCTCATATGAGAACGGAGGGCCTGTCGCGTTCTGGGTAAATGGAGCAGTGATCGCCACAATAGATGGAATTGGACCACTGCCCGAGGTAGAAGCAGTCGACACCATAGTGGCCTAGACAGACGATGGTTGGTTAGGAGGTGGAACACCCCCTGTAGTGATAGTCGTGAAGGAAATATGAGTATTCCCTAAAGAAGTAGTAGTGTTTGCTTCCATTGTTGCTTGTGACACTACCTGACGCTCATAAGGTAGAACTTGTACGAAGATGGGTGCCGATATATCAGTGATGGGAGGGTTATACAGACCAAGAGCTTCTACTCCGAGGTCAGAAATGATTGGTTCCTCCAGAATCAATTTTTTTCCTCTCGAAGATGGGTCTGGCACAGTTTCCTGTAACCCGGTTGTCTCAAAATACCCTTGTTGGTCTAGTTTTCTCCTTAGTAGTGGTCGGGGGGGTTCGAGGTCAACCGATAGTAGGGCCAAAATCCTTCGCGACCGATGAAACTCCTGATCCTCCACTGTGTTATAAGATCAAAGACACACTAGGGAAATCTATAATCGTTTGAAAACCAACACGCACTAAAAAAAGTACCTATGAGATAAAACAA
The DNA here is from genome assembly GCA_009831015.1 of Picea engelmannii. Classification (NCBI taxonomy): domain Eukaryota; kingdom Viridiplantae; phylum Streptophyta; class Pinopsida; order Pinales; family Pinaceae; genus Picea; species Picea engelmannii. The sequence goes on along the minus strand of ML782544.1, from coordinate 70,221 downwards.
GCAGTCACTAGCTAGTTGGAAGATTAGTTACAACAACCAACACTAGAGAAACTTACTTGTGCAAGTGCAACTCGAATACGGAAGCACCCTCCAAGTATACTCTGCAAATCATGGCCTGATCTCTATCCTAGGTATCGCGTTATACCCCCGCAGTCACCTGTGTAAGTCACTAGAAAGATATGCAACTAGGTTTCCAGTGCGCAAACAGTCACCGGGCGGGTACAGTCGATAGTCAGGTGGACCGCAATGAGTAGGGTATCAAGCCTGAAACCTATCAAGGGTATCGAAAGAAAGTATTCTGAAAGATGACTAAGGATCTCGAACGGATTTGAGACCCACAAAGCTCTGTGGCAAATACGATCAATGAAATCCTAAGATAAGCCCTATATGTGTTCCCCACTACGCTTGGTCCAACTTTGGAGGGGTTATCTCTGCTACCTTTCCCTACGTGACCTCGTGTTTAGCCCTTGTGTTAGAGGGGGGTCCCAGATAACTTTCACGATACTGGACTTTTGACACTCCCTATCACAGACTCTTATGTTTGTTTTACCAGCCTTGAAGAGTTTCCTCTCCAATCCTAAATCAAGGGTCTAGCCTAGGCTATTTGATGGACCCTACAAACATAAAGTCTAGTTGATTTTAATTAATCATTAATTTTAGTGGTTGTCTTAAGTCAAAGGGAACGAAAATGAAACTCGTGATTTTTTTCGGAGATGAAAGAGAAGAGCATATACTAAAACTGAAAACAAATTACTTCTTCACAAATTCAAATTTGCACATTCAAACTCTTTAACCAACTTTTCAAAAAAAATATTCCTAAGATATTTTAACAGAAAATTCAAAACAGTATTTAACTCGACTACGAGCTACTTATTGTCCTAAGTCAATAGCCAAGAAATTACGAAAACAATCTTTTTCCTGATGATTAATGCAA
>ML782544.1:38933-69252 GCA_009831015.1 Picea engelmannii | reverse complement strand
ATGACTTTTGGCCTAAGCGCAAATCGCAAAGAGTTATTGACAATAACACACAAGCTGATTGAAGCAAACTCTCAAACTTGTCTAAAAACCCTTTTACGGGAAAACATAGGAAAAACTTTTAACGAAAAAGAAAGCTATGTTGTAATCAAACCTAAGCTATAGACTGCTATGACAGAGACCCAGACTAGATCAAGAAAACCCCTGAGAGGTGTGACCCCTGACAGGGAAGAGGATGAATGTGTCTTCTAAAAAATAAATCTCAATAGGTACGCTACTGTCAGTTCAATAGCCAGTGTATGTACACGGGTTGTGCAAGGTCAGGGCATGTATACACATGTGCAGGCCTACTACAGGCCGTGTATACCTCTGCAACTCCTCAAAAAATTGAAAAACAAGCAATCAAGCACTGGCAGGGAGTATTGGTATTGAGAACTAGAATCCCTTGAAGACACAGAAACTTACTTTAACAGAAAAAGATGCAAGGAAAATTTGTTAAAACAAAGCTAATCTGAGGTTATACCTAGGCTACAGACTGCAACAATAGAGACCAGAACTAGATCCAGAAAACCCCTAAGAAGGATCACTTCTGACAGGGAAGAGGATGATCACCTCTCTTTTACAAAAAAAAAAAAAAATTGGACTCAAACATGCTACTGATCCTTCAGAAGACAACATATGTACGTGGGTTGTGTGAAGTCAAGGTGCATGTATACCCATGCAGGCCTTCTACAAGCCGCGTATGCCTTTGTAGCTTTCCGAAAAAGAAAAACATTCAAGCGAAGAAAGCAGGGAGTACTGGTATGGAAGACCAAAATCCCTACTAGCTCAAACTCTTGCAGAAACTCAAAAAAAAGGTAATAAAACCAATTTTAAAACACCCAAAAAGTATTGCCAAAAACCCTATAGATTTCCCCAGTACGATCACCAATTATTTTGTGGGTGGGAAATCCCCCTACGGACTAGCATTAAGGGTTCTGTAATGCATGCAAAAAATGACCTAATGTCTCCTACTTCTTACCAACATCCCAATCATAAACCCCATTATTCATATGCAAATACAAGGTTAAAAAGATCAAGTTACTATACCTTGGTTTCCGTGTTTGATGTCGATCCTTTAACATTTGGTTTCTCCTTGACTACAAATCTCCTCCCAACACTGACCTGCATTCATAAAAACACAAACAAAGAATGCCACATGCATATGATCTATGAACTAATGGGTTAGAGATTCTATCAAAATATAATCAAATTTAGACATTGAAAGACCTCATATGGAGGGACGGGAAAAGTACTTTTTTTATTAATCTCACAAGAGTAACTTATAATAGCGAGATCGACCACTGCTCCTCGAGTCTGGCCCCAAGATCCTCTTCAACTGTGCTCCAACTACTTTTGTATATGCTTCTCTTCACACATTAGTTGCAAAAGGTTGGGACAAAGGGAATGCAAAATCGGGTAGATTTTCTTTACAATTATTTTCCTCTCCTAAATGGGACCCCTACCCCTTCTTTTATAGGCTAGAAATGGCTAGGTATTTGGTTGAGTGACCGGCTATGGGTGGTCAAATGGTTTAGGTAACTTACCCAAAACTATGTGTTCCATCTGCAACTTTCTATTTTTTGTGTTTTTTTTAGGTATACCTGGGTTGTAGTGGGTAAGCTAGCGTGCACATGCATGTAGTAGTGGAGCAGGGTATGTATGCCCTCAAAAGGGGTGTTTTTTAAGAATTTGCTAAGTAGTGGCTTGTCAAAATATGTAAAATGAGATGGCTTGATGCCAGGTAAGCATATCTGGTGCAAATTAGGGTTATAACACCAATAAAAAATAAAAAAAATTGTGTCTAAGTTTTCACAATGTGATAACGCACGCCCCCTCCACAGCCCACAGGTCGGAAGGTCCACGTCAACACAGGATATTTCCTTATCCACTGGCCTGAAGAGCTCTCAGAAATAGCTCTTATATTTCCCTTTCGGGAAATCTGCACCCACAATCAACTTCAGAAATTTCCCCTTTTTTGCTTCGAGAAATCGGACTTCACACTTTCGTGAATCCGTTGGTCACGCGCTTGTCTCTCCAATCTCCGAAACCCAAAAACATTGAACGTTGACCCATCCTCTTTCTCTTTTGTTCTTTTCCCTATCGTGATTTCGGCGGTCGCGGTGTCAAGCAACTTGTTCCCGCGATTCCCGAAACCCGATTTCTGAAATTCTGACGCGCTCACAAGATTTGACTTTTCAATGCCCCTTTACTCCATCAGGACTTTGGACTTCGCAATATCGTGAATCCTAATGCAAATAATTCGTAACCTCACTCCAAAAAACTCTGAAATGATCGACGGAGTTTGACTCCGTGTCAATAGTGTGCCACCTATCCACCTCTCGATTCTTGTGGCCCACACGACCTTTTTGTCCCTTTGGGATTTTGCGATTCCCATTGCAAATTTTACGAGACTTCAATCTACGAAAACCCAATATAGAAATCCACATGTAAATCCAACGGCCCTTATGGCTTGGATCTACGGTCCTACTCCTCTTGATATTATAACCTTTTGGGAATATTCATCGTATCTCCCCTGCTCCTCCCTGAGATCTGATGACTCACGGGACTTCGCGAATTCTCTTCAGAGAATTCCGACCATTCATCCTTTCCTCGAGAACTCGTCCTCCTATGGTCCAACGTCACTATGCCTTCCTTCGAATCTGAGTCTTTCAGAAAACCCCTTTTCACGCACTCCTTGCGACAGACTTTCAAACACTTCCAAGTGTTGGAATCCTTTGACTCTGCACACGCCTGCAGCAGCAGTCCCTCAATACTTCACTCAGGTCCACAACCCTAAGACTTCGCTCAGCCTGCGCACTCCTTGTACAGCTCCTGTGCCCACTGCACTTCTGTGCAAATGAGAACAAAAGCTATCTCTCTTTAGCTTTCAGAGACAAACCCCTGAACACCTCATCGACGCACTCCTTGCAGACAATTCAATTGCACTCTTTGCGGGAACTCTGGCCCAGATAGAGAAACAATTGAAACTCATTCCTCTCCTCTTTCCTCTTAGATTTCAAACATTCAATAAGAAATCATTCATACATAGCATAAAATCAATTTCATGACAGAAAGAGAAAAACATTCATGAGCATAACATTCAAAGATGCATAAACAGAGAATATATGAACACCATGAGTCTGAATCACAACTTTCTTGTATTAATTCAGAACTTTTGTACATGGATTCTGCTACACAGCTCTCTGCTTCTCTTCTATGCTCTCCTCTATAATCTTCATGCTCTCATAATAATGTTACAATACACAAGAAGGGTGTCTATATCATGTTTCCCTCTTGCGCTCTAAAACTGTCTAATCTAACATTCAATTCTATCTACTTGCATTAACTACTATAAATGCCTTCTACCTACTAAGGAGGAGAGAAAATCGCTCAAGGTCCATTTACATTATACAAGTGCGCCTCCACTTGATGTTTCATTAATGGTTCAAGATATTTCAAAATCTTTGCTGGGCACTTTTCCAGCTATCTGATTGTCTTCACGCTGGCTCAGTTGAGATGCTCCTGCATCACGATGTTTACTTTAGATACGTCAATTTATCTTTTCCATTTATACATATTTTGTTTTATCTTTTGCGATTGTGCTTCTGAGATTTTGAAGATTGTGTTTAGAAAGAAAATAGTTGACCTCAAATCGTGCGACATGGTGAAATCAGTTCCTAACTCATCGCTCACATACAACACAAAAAAATGTTGGGTAAACTATGGTTGTTTCAAGGGATTCTCTATCTACTATGCACAGATGAATAACTGGAGAAATGCAGAAGTTCTTGCCTGGTGGTCTGGTGAAAACCTTAAGGTGAAGATGACAAGTTGGAAAGGAATACATGTACCTCAGAGACAAAGCTATAAAAATCTCACCTTAACCATCTCATTCTTGCAAATAACAGACGTCCTCCTCTCCCACTCGCTCAAGGCATTCTGCCAAAAATAAAATGGACTATATCAAATGAGCGCATAGTAGGTGAGGGTATGCAGATACCTCCATCGGGCCTATGGGCGCTCGCTAGCAATGGAGCAAGGTATGTGACTTTGAGGTGACTCCGCTAGGGCTATGGACGCTCATTGGTAGCAGAGCAACACCATATCAAATGAATAAGGGTAACTAAAAGGCCTAGTGCCAGTGAATGATTTTCTAGACTCTTGTCAAAGGGGGCGTGATTCAGGGTTACATGAAATGAATGTTGAATAAAAGGTGAAAACCCCACAAACATGCCCAAATGCATCAACCGGGGAATTTCAAATACAAGGGTGAAAGGGTCTCTGATAAAAACCAGTTAATTTCTTCACCAACTTTTGCATCATTCGAGCCCAAGGGAGGAAAAGAGATTCTTCTTTCGCCTAGTAAGTCGACATTTGTTGAGCACTCAACACACCCTAAAAATCCTATGTCAATTTTTTCACTTTTTTGGGTACCACTTGATCTTTGCACTATCTGATTTGATTTCCTTTTGAGGAATATTTTGTCTTTTCATGTTCTCTTGACTCTCATTAGCTATTCAAGTTTGTTTAACTTTATGAAACCCCATGAATTAAAAAGCCTTAACACTGAAATAAATAATCAACAGCCAAAACACTTCACTCGACGCGCTCAAGATTCAGCATCGGAAGGAATTCATAGAAAGAAAAGAACCACTCAGGAAACCTTATTCACCAAGCGTCGATATCCATCGACATCGACAGAAGTAAGTTTGGTTTGCGCCAAAGTTTTTCATAAGGATATCGTCGATAGCCGATTTCTCTTTGGCATCGGTAAAATACAAGGGCAATAGACATTAACGAGGAAGGAAACGATATCGTTGATAGCCGATACTCGACCCGCTTATCGTAATCGAGAAGACCTAAAAGAATCGCAATGATCATTCTGACCATGCTAAAGAGTTTTCCGGATCGATGATCCCCGAAGCGATTCGACATCGAAACTTTCTCAAGGAAACTTATCCAAAGAGAAGCACGTGATGGGTTTATCGCCGATCACCGACCCCCGACACCTTTTTGGCATCGGTGAACCTAGGTTTTGTTCTAGGACGCACAAATAGAAGAAAGTCTCGAATCTGATTAATACATGCGATTTAGGTCACCGGTCTTCAACGCCATGTGTTATTGGCAGATTGGAGAAACATACGGTCTAGTTTTACCCCAAGTCATTCCTAGTTCCCTAATCCTGAGTCGCACCTTTGAGTCAATTTTTCCATGATAGCATTTGTACGTGAAATCGATCAACATCGGAGGTTTTTTGCAAAAGGATATCATTGAAAACTTCCATAGCACATCATCGATCTCTGATCCACCCACTGAGAGAGAGACATGATGGGACGTTTTAGCGTTAGATATGATTAGATTTTGAGCATTTAAGTGGCTAATTAATACCAAATCTCACATTATTTTTTGTCTCGTGTGTCTGTCAAAACAACTGTTTAAAATCCCTGATAGACCACATCACCCTCCATGCCTCCGTCATCAACCCATGATGAATTTAAGTTGCAGAGATTCGGCGGCATATTTGTTTGAATTTCACTCATCACCCAAATTGAATGGCTGACGTGACATGGTAAGTTCTTCAATGGTTTAAATCCTCTCAATTCGTGGTAAGCGGAATCATTCTGCGCTCCAGGAAATTCAGAGCATCTGGAGAAATGAGACGAGCAACTCGAGAGCTGGAGAGATCCCGTGAGTATCAAATAACCAGGTTTAGCAAGATTTACATGTATGTACCAAGTTTGTGGATTTATCATGTTTACACGTCATATATATATATATATATATATATATATATATATATATATATATATATTNATTCCAGTTTTTCTCTCTACACAGTCTATAAAGATTTATTTCGATTACAGGAACAATGCCTCCAAGAAATCCGACCACTAGACGATCGTCAAGGGCGCCGAAGCCAAAATAACTATAATTAGGTGAACGATCCTCTCCAGGGATCGCAAGACAATTGGAATTCACGCAAAGACCGAAGTTGGTCATCAAAAAATCGACAAAGAAATCTTTTGTTTAGCCTCCGGCCTTTGGAGATATAGAGGAAAGCGCAGGGTCCAAAACGACACTCCTGCATTGGGGAGAGCTCTTTAAGAAAACTAGCCAGGAGGAATACCCAGAATACATCCCACACAGTGATCCTAATGTTAGAGCACTCGACAACGAAGTGTTCCCAAACATCTGGAGGTCATACCTGCATATGGTGGCTAGCAGAACCCCTGTCTTTCCCTGTGTTGAACTCCTGAAGTGGCTCATTGACCAAACAGACACACAAAAATGTTTGATCAATGAAGACAATGGTCTAGAAGTATTACAAGCTTAGAGACCCTAAAGAGAAACTAAAATTGGTTTCATCTTAAAACTCTATGAGCGCCATGACACCAGCCGGGTGATGCCCTCATGGTGGAGAGAATATAAGAAGTACACCAACTGGAGCACAGACTGGTACCGGACGACCAACTTAAGGGAGCCATACATCTATCTGATGGCTCTCATCTTTCAATTCTATGGGGAGAAAGACTGCTCCAGATTTTCAAAGGCATGGATGCCTCTGACTTACACAGTGGCTATTTCTGGGAGCGGATTCAACTGGGGAGCCATCATTTCTAAGAAACTGAGCATTTGCATACAATAGACTCAAAGGTCAAAGGAAGGAGAGACACCAACCTTCTACATGGATTCGTACTTACTTGATGTCATGTGTTCTAGAAATGTCTTTGTCGGCATGAACCTGAGCTGGCATGTTGCAGAACTCCTGGTCCACGTATATTTTAGCATATTATGGGAGAACAAGTACAAAAAATCTTACTCCCTCATCTGCGATGAATTCATCACACGTATTTATTTTATTCTTTTCAAGAAAGAATGCCTGAGACTATCAGATGCAGCCAAAAAGATGATATCAAAGTTCAGCCACTAGTATCTAGACGAGAACAATACCTACATCAGGGTGTTTGGGGCCACCAGAGCACCTCATATCCAGCCAACGCATGTCCCTGACCGGATTGTAGTGGGAGATATATGCTACGAGACCATCCTGCAAGGCTACAATGCTAGCTTGGTCAAGGATAAAAATAGGGAATTTATACCTTATGGATTCCATGTAGGGTTCTACTTGGTGAAATACACCGCTCAATCCAAACAAGAAGGGATGAGACAATTGGAGTTCAGATTCCAGACCGACTGATTCCGCAAGAATGAACCAAAGGGTCTGGTCTTGAAACATGCTTCTCAAGTCTCGTCCTATTGGCCATACACCCATGAAAAATTTGAAGATGAAGTCTTCACAGAAAATGCCCAAGACTGGGATGAGGTGGTGGTAAGGATGGTCGACCCCAAAATGACCAGGTTCAGAGCCATGAGCCTAGATGAACAGACTACAACCATAGAGAAATCGGCTCAAGAGGCCCTCAGAGCCAGAGAAGAAATGATAGCAAGAGAAGCAACATAGGTCCCCCTGGTAGCCCCAGTGCAAGATATAGGTTTCCCTATGACTCAGGACGTATGAGAGAGGGGGTTACTCAATATAGAACATGTGCAACGGATAATTGATCAGCTGCAAAATGACCCGAACCTCTCAGGAATGACAAGGTTCCTTGCCAACAACCCAGATGAAATCCAGATAGGCCCAAGCGGCCCTGAATTGATAGATATTGATGAAATCATCGGGTTAGATGACCCTGAAATCACAACATCATAGGCCAGATCACCGGTGGGTGTTTCAGCTCAGACGGAGATAGTCGGGGTATCAGTGGGAACAAGTGCACCATACCCCCTCCGGGAATTAATAAACATCTATGATGATAAAGAGAGCCCAGAGGTATTCCTTGTGACCCATGTACATATCATAGAGGAAAAGGAGCCAGAGAAGACATCTTCCCCAGCTCCCGACGCTCTAATTCAGGGGCTTCCACAGAATGAACAAGAAGTCGAGAGGGTCTTAGACACTGAGCTGCCCAATGCACTGGAGACCCAAGCAGATAGTCCCAAGGATGAGCCAGATACTGTCGAACAAAAGTGAGAAGCTCCATTGCAAGAAATCAGCATCTCAACGTTCCAATAACCAAGTAAGTACCGAGCCTTCCCCCGAGGCCTCAATTTCAATCCGTACTCAAATTCTTGATGAGCAAAAAATAGAAGCCGGGACTTCGGAACACAAGGAATAATTTCAAGACCCCAATCTTGAACAAATATATACCATCGGGATCCTGGGAAATATACTCACCTGCAGAGATCAGCAAATCCCCGAACCTGTGGATGAAGTCGCTGACATACACGCCATCACTTATGACCAGAAAAGGAAAGATATTGTGAAAAGGACCACCAAGAAGAGGAGGATTAATCTATATCGCTCCATCCTCATCACCACGGAGGAAAATATGATCAACACAGAGCATTCCAAGACGTCTGAACTTATCGGCACAGGGATGGAAATCACAGATGCCACCCTAGACAGAGAAAAAAGGGATGAAGAGGAGTTGGTTGTTTCTTTGAAAGAATTGGAACATTTGCACACATGACACCACACATGTTGCCTACAACAAGTTTACATATGAATGACACCTATTCACTGCAAGGATAGTCGAGCTTCAATAAGACACCCTCATGGCACTGGGCACGTGCAAGGATATGGAGAAGTGGTACAAGAAAGCACAACAGGCAGTGGAAAGGGTCGACTATATTAGTGCGGTCCAACAGGGGCGAGATACAAAAGAGCACAACATTCGAGTGTTAAAAGAGAGCATCCTTGATCGTATAAAGAAATATGCCAAGTATTGGGAATCAATGGCTCAATAAATCCAAGAGAAATGGACCAAGTGTGAGAAAAGTTGGATCAAGATCAACCAAGTAATGAAAGACATCGGACTCCTTGAGTTTGGCACACCCGATGAATTTTTTGACTTGCGTGATCTATTCAAGATGCACGTCGAACAAGAATCATCATGGGCCGAGGAAATAGCAAAGGTGACAAACATGGCGCCAGGTTAGGTGTGACAATTCATGGAGCACCCGATCAAAGCTCGGGCTATGTTGCAACAGTTAAGTGCTAGAATAGTCAAGTATTGGGCACAAGCAGTAGATATAAGAGAGATTCACTCGGCCCCAATGGAACAACATAGATTCCCTTATGCCAACACATGTGAGGATCTCTTCATCAAGTGGTCAGAGTACAAGAAGAGTCACCCACTTAAGTGAGATCCTGAGATGACTCTTAGAAAGATTGATAGAAGAAAGTGCCATGTGGCGAGTTTTGTTTTACTTAGTTGCACTTTAATAGTTATTTTTAGTTAATAGTATGGTATAAATAGGAGGATCGACCTATTAGAAAAGTTCGATGGTTGTTATAAAGACCCTCATTTTTGGTTTTGTAAAGAACTATTTCGGAGCTGCCTTTAATTGAGAAGTCATGTTTAGGACCTGAGACAAGTTTGTGTTTTTCATCAAAAGCATGTATGATTGGATGTGGAGAAGAATTATTTCTTATTTCGTCTCATGAATGGATGTTGTAACGAGTAAGAGCTATTAAATCTGTTGATAAGTTATCTGATTCAATGTTTAATGGTTCTTGTCTTTAATGATGAAGATAAATTGTTGTGTTATTATGTGATTGATGATTAGAGTTAAGTGAATTATTTTACTTTCCATCATTTATCGCATGCATGTTTTCTTACAATAAATTGTATCTCAGTAAGTAATTGGAATACCATCATGGTTAATGTATTAGTACGAGGCCTGTGGTAGAGAATCATTGTCTGCATGCTAGAGTGAAAGGGTTATCACAAGCTTGTTACCTAGTTGGTTTATACGGACTTTTATCTTATATCGGTCCCACCTAAGAGAAAATACAAAAAAGAGAACGTCTGAACTGTAGGAGAAACCTTCACAAGAAAATGTAAATCCCATCGATTAATTGGTCGGGTCGCAAGATCTGGAGAACCATTCCACCATTAAACGTTGCAGAGTCTAATTGGGCCTTGGTGGCAGGTTTGGTTCCTATTGTTGAGTTAAAGGGATTTAGGACCCCTCAACAGTACTATGACAAGAAAATGGAGTTATTTGTACTGAAGCTAGGAAGCATGGACATTGACGAGTATGAAAGAAGATTTTTAGAATTTCTAAAATATGTTATTTTCATCAAGGATGAATGGGTGAAAATTCAGAGGTACTTGAGTGGGTTTCCATCATTTATCAGTGACAAGATAGAATATGATGATCCAAAGAGGTTGGAAGAAACCATAAGGCACGCTAAGTGTCTTTATGAGCAGTGAAGGGGAAGACCAAATTTCCAAAAGGCTTGGGAAGACAAGATGAAAAGTAAGGGGGAAAAGAGAAACAAGGGGCCTAGGCCACCATTTTTCAGAAATATTGTGCAAGGACAGACAAATCTCCAAGAGCCTAGAATATTGGAAACAGTGGGACAAAATTCATGGCAAAAACCTATGCAGTGTTGGGTTGTGGAAGAAATCATGTGAAAATATTTCCCTCAAAGAGGTCATAAAGTGAGGATTGCGCACAGTGTACAGTAAGCTCCAACAATTGAGGACATGGGTATAAATGTGTCAAAAATTTACCCCATGTTGAATAACAAGCATGATGAGTTTTAGTCACACATGAGCGAGGTGTAAGGTAAGATTAATGGCTAACCCATTGCTATTTTAATTGACTCAAAATCTAGTCATAGTTATCTAGATCCTAAGATGGTGGAAAGATTCCATTTGCCAAGAAGCAAGCTTGGAAAAACTTGGTTGGTGCAGTTAGCTATAGGAGAAAAAAGGAAAATTAATGAGATGGTTAAGGCATGTCCAATGGAGATGAATGGAATGCGCAAAAAGGCTAATTTAAATATTATACCTTTGGGCTCGTATGATTTTCTCATTGGTATGGATTGGTTGGATGAGCATCATGATGTCCTGGACTATTACAATAAGGCATTTACCTACCTGGATGAGAAAGGAAACTTGAGAATAGTTCAAGGAATTCCAATAGTTGTGACTATTAGAGAAGTTTCATATTTGCAGTGGAAGAAAATTTATAGGAAAGGATGTCAAGTATCTGCAGCACACATAGAAGAGGCACCTAAGGAAAAATTTCAAAGTGTGGAAGATTGTGCAATACTAAAGGAATTCAAGGAAGTATTTAAAGAAATATCGAGATTGCCACCAAAAAGAGATATCAACTTCTCTGTAAATATGATGTCAGGAGAAACAATTGAATCCAAAACTCCTTATAGAATGAGTACGCTAGAGCTAAAGGAGTTGCAGATGCAACTAGATTTTGAAGAAGGGGTATATACACCCAAGTGTGTCACCTTTGGGTGCACCAATTTTATTTGTGAAGAAGAAGGATTGTATGTTGATACTTTGTATCGACTTCAGGCATTTGAGCAAGGTAAAAGTGAAGAAAAAATATCCTTTTCCAAGGATAAATGACCTATTTGATCAGCTAAGGGGTGCACAGATATTTTCCAAGATTTATCTCAAATATAGATATCACCAAGTGAGTATTAAGGAAGAAGACATCAGTAAGACTGCCTTCAGAACAAGGTATGGTCATTACGAGTTTAGATTGGTGCCATTTGGGTTGTCAAATGAACCATCTATATTCATGTGTTTGATGAATGGAGTTGTCGGAGAGTATATAGATAAGTTTGTCATTGTATTTTTGGATGACATTTTTATCTTTAAGAAGAGCACGAGAAACACTTGAGAATGATTCTACAAGTTTTGAGGGATCATAAGCTTTATGTAAAGTTGAGCAAGTGTTATTTTTATCAATGACATATTTATTACTTGGGTCATATCATTTTATAAGAAGGAATAGGTGTGGACCCAACGAAGATAAAATCCATTAAGGAATGGCCAACACCAAGAAATGTCACAAAGGTAAGGTCCTTTATGGGAATAGGAGGGTACTATAGAAGGTTTATTGAAGGATTCTCAAAGATTGTGTATCCAATTACATCTTTTCAAAATAAAGGTGTGTGATTTGAATGGATTCTGGATTCTACAAGGATTTTTCATCACTTGAAGAACTTGTTAACAAGTGCACTAATTTTGAGAATTGTTGATCCAGATGCAGACTTCATGGTGTGCATGGATGCAAGCAAGGAGAGGCTCAGTGGAGTATTGAGTCAGAATGGACATGTGGTATCCTATGAATCAAGAAAGTTTAAAGAACATGAAAGGCTCTATGTTACTCATGATTTAGAATTGGAAGTTATAATGCATGCCTTGAAGATGTAGCGACATTATCTCATGGGTAAAATATTTGAGTTGAGAAAAAACCATTGTGGTCTGAAATATTTGTTTGGACAACCAAGTTTGAATACTAGACAAAGAAGGTGGTTAGAGTTCCTCAGTGAGTATGAATTTGACATAAATCATATCATAGGAAAGGATAACAAGGTGGCTAGTGCACTAAGAAAGAGGGTACATGAGATGTATGCTACAACCATTAGCATGTCTAAATTGGATTTGCACAACAAAATTTCAGAAATTTCCAAATTGGATCTACTTTATAAGGATATAACTGTGACTTTGTAGAAAGGTATGTCGCAAAAAAAGTTTGAAGGTTATGAGTTGAGAGAGAATGGGATCCTCATGTATAGGTGCAAGGTCTATGTGTCGAAAGATCAGGAGTTGAAGAGCCTGATATTGTCAGAGATGCATAAGGTTCCTTATGTTGGATATCCATGTTATCAGAATACAATTTTCGTAGTCAAGAAGAAATAATTTTGTCTAGGTATGAAAAAGGAAGTTGTTTATTTTATTGCAAGATGTCTCGAATGTCAGAAGGTCAAGGTTGAGAACAAACATCCAGTTGGTTTATTGCAGCCTTTTCCTATTCCTAAGTGGAAGTGGGAAGTTGTGACCATGAACTTCATAACTAAGTTTTCTAGGACTACTAAGCAACATGATTATATATGGTGGTGGTGGAAAATATTACGAAATATTCCCATTTTGTTCCAGTGAAGTTAGTGCACAAGGAAGCAAACATTGTTGAGATATACATGCGAGAAATTGCAATGTTGCATGGTATACCTAAGACAATCGTGTCTGACAAAGATTCCAAGTTCACCTCAAACTTTTGAAAAGGGATATTCAAGGGATTTGGAACAAGTCTAAACTTTAGCACATCATATCACCCTGAGACAGATGGTTAGACAGAGAGAGTAAATTGGGTGATTGAGGACATGTTGAGGATGTATGTGATGGATAGTCCATCGAAATGGAAATATTACCTTCATTTGGTAGATTTTGATTATAGCAATGGGTATCAAGCATATTTAAAGATGATCCCATTTGAGGCACTTTATAGCAGAAAGTGCAGCATGTTTGTGAGTTGGGATAACCCAGAAGACCGCGCAGTAGTTGGGCCATATTTTCTCATGGAAATGGAGGAGAAGATGGTAAAGATCAACAAGAATCTGAAGGTTGACCAAGATAGGAAGAAAATATAAGCAGATAAATGTAGAACCCATAGAAAGTTTAAAGTGGGCCATGACGTGTATTTGAAAGTGAATGTTAGGCGCAGTGCCATCAAGTTGGGAAAGTGTTCTAAGTTAGCAGTGTGCTATTGTGGGCCATTCGAAATCCTTGAAAGGATTTTTCATGTCACATATATGTTTGTGTTGCATGAATCCTTGTGTATTCATAATGGTTTCCATGTTTCATTTCTTAAGAAGTACGAACCTGATGCTAATCATATTATTGATTAGATTTTGATTCAGGTGGAGCCAGAAGGTAGATTTCAAGTGCGTCTGGTTTTTGTATTAGATTGAAAAGTCAAGCAGCTATGAAATCGAGTATAGATATTGTTGGCACCATTATTTGAGACCTATCCCATTGGATTCCTCTCTTCTCCATTATCACAATCATACTTATCATTTTTCAGCAAAAAAAAATTCTCGTGGACCCAACCTCCTTCCAACACCCTTATTTGGGATTTACCCCATTGGATTCCACTCGTCACCCTGATCTTTGTGATACACTTCACCCATAACCCATTTTTTGTGTGGTCCCACCTGCCCCTTTTTGTATTCCCTCTTCATCATGGCCCACACTTGTATCCAAGACTTGAAAGATCACTTCAATTCCTTGCACTCTACTTTCACAGAAACCCAAAAAGAAGCGAGACAAATCAGTGCCAATTTTGAGACCATCAATAAAAACATGCATTCCTCTATCGATGCCAAAATATAGGACCTCAAACAAGACCTCGCTACCTAGCTTGAATCCTTTAATACCTAGTTTGTATCCTTCACTACGATGATCTGGGACAAGATGCATATCCCTACAGATCTTCCCTCATCTGACCCACCTTTGCAAACTGAAGGTGAAAATTCCTCTCATTCCCATAATTTTCAGCCCCATCACTTTCAGCGTGACCCATGCCTTCCATGTGTGGATGTGACCAAATTTGATGGATCGAATCCCACTGGCTAGGTAACTCAAATGGAATATTATTTCTCTTTGTATGGCATTACATATGAGTTGGACAAACTCTGGCATGGTGTCCTCCATCTAGATCAAGAACGTTGGCAATGGTGGAAATGGAGAAAACTTTCCCGCCAAGGATATGTGGCTTGGACACACTTTGTGGCAAAGATTTATGAATGCTTTGACACTAACACAAACCATTTAGGTTGTTTGACAAAGTTGAAAAAATATGACATGGTGGAAGACTTTATAGCCACTTTTGAGTGACTGGATTTCCATATAGAGGGCATGTCTGATGCCTTTTTCCGAGAATATTTTAGCAGTGGCCTCAAGGATGATATTCATGCCCATGTCATCATGGCTCGGCCTCCAAGTTGGGTGGATGCTACTAAAAGATCTAAGGAAGCACAACAGGTTTTCTCTTCTCACACTCGAAAACCCTCCTTTATTCCTCGCATTAAACCGATCACTCCCACTCCTCCTTCTACTCCACCAAAGATCTAGAAATTGACCAGGGCATAAATGATTGAATGCCAAATCAAAGGCCTTTGTTATAATTGTGATGACAAATATTTCCCTGGGAACGAGTGTAAGGAACAAAATCTTTGTATGTCCATCTCGGGGGATGTTTTAGAAGACAATGTTGAGTCTCCCCTTGTGGTCATGTCACCTGAACCCACTGACATGACCCCTCCCTCATACCCTCCTGAAGTAGAACCGATCATTTCCCAAAATGCTCTCATTGGCTTCTATGCTCCCCAAACCCTCAAGATAATTGGTTACATTAAGCATAAGAACGAAATCATTCTTGTTGATAGTGGAAGCACCTATAATTTTATTCATCGTCTCATTGCCCAAGAAACTAATTGCTATATCTGTGTCGTCAATAATTTTCAAATCATGATTCCCAATGGCAGGTCCATGAAATGTGGAGGGCATTATGAAAATGTGTGTCTCCAAATTGGTTAGTACCACATGAAATCTCATATGTTTTCTATCGACATGGGCGATTATGACATTGTGTTGGATGAAAATGGATAGGGAATTTGGGTCCCATTCTCATGTATTTTAAGGCAATAACCATGCAATTTGACCAGGAGGGACAACAATATAAGTTACAAGGAATTACCGTTGGTTCCCCGGAGATCATCAGTTCCCATCGCATGGAAAATCTTCTCAAAAAAGGTCATTCTGGAATTATTACACAACTCTGTGCCATTCAAGCCACTGAGACACCCTCTATTCCACAGGACCTCCAATCCATCCTCTCTAAACATCAAGTGGTTTTTTCCACTCCTGAGGGACTCCCTCCTTCCCATGGTGTTCATGATCATTCCCTTCCCCTTGTCCTCGAAATCCTTCCTCCGAATATTTGTCCCTATCATCATCACTTTTCCCCAAAAAATGAAATTGAGAAAAAATTTCAAGAATTTCTCAACGCAGGTGTTATTCGCCCTAGTACGAGCCCCTACTCTTCTCATTTGGTCATGGTCCTTAAGAAATAAGGTTCTTGGTGCATGTGTCCTGACTTCCGCGCCCTCAAAAAACTCACCATTAAAGATAAATTTCCCATTCTTTTCATTGATGACCTCTTGGATTAATTGAGTGGTGCCCATTTCTTTAATAAACTTGATCTATGTTCTAGCTACCACTAGATACGTATGAATGAGGCATACATTCCTAAGACTGCATTTAGAACTCATCAGGGCCACTAAAAATTTTTGGTCATTCCCTTTGGCTTGTGTAATGCTCCCTCAACTTTCCAAAGTGTTATAACCCTAAATTGCACCACACATGCTTACCTGGCATCAGGCCAACTTTCTTTACCTACAATCCAAAAGTTAAACCCCTCTTTCACAGTACATGCATGGAAAAGGACTACTAACCTTGTTACCGGCATTCGATGTAGATCCTCCATTGCGCTTTGACCACTTGCTTGCGCTGCTCCTTCCACAGATGACCTGCAATCAAGACAAATAACAACTATGCGTGCATGCTACTTCTCTACTCAAGGGTTAGAAATCAACCATAAATTAACCAAACCATAGATAATTCATGCATTGGGACGGGAAAAGTATTCATTTTATTACTTGAAAAATGAATCAACTTACAATCAAAGCTGATACCGACCACCGCTCCTTGAACCTGATCCTGGGCTCCTCTTCTTCTGTCCTCCAACTGCTTTGCGTTAAATCTCCTTTGGCATGAGGAAAGGCTAAAGGGTTGGGACAATGGATTACGTAAATGGGCAGAGTTTCTTCGCTATGTTTTTTCCTCCTCCAAATGGTACCCCTACCCCTTCTTTTATAGGCTAGAAGGAGCTAGGGTTTTGGATGAACCCTCGGCCATGCATGGTCGGGAGTTTTAGTTAACTGACCCATAGCTTTTTGTTCCGTCAGCAACTTTCCTTTTTTTGTGCTTTGTTAGGTACACGCGGGCTGTAGTGAGCCAGCCAGCATGCACACGCGAGCAGTAATGGGTTAGGGCGCGTGGGCCTTGATACAAGAGGATTTCCAAAGAGTTGTTCAGCAGATGTTTTATCAGATGGGGTACCTTTTTCGACAATAGTCTAGTCGGTTCGAAAAAGGGATAAACTAGCACCGATTAGACGTTACCATTGTGTTTTCTATCAACCGCATTTGCATACCTTATCCACCAGCCTTGTGACAGTTTTCTTCTGCATCTTAACACCTTTGGCCTCCTGAGGATTTTTCCCGAGTATCATTTTACCAGAACATCAGTCTTTTCCTTGTGCCTCGAGCTTGTATGTTTGCAGTACTCGTTCCTCCATTGTAACATAATATTCCTTTATTCTTTTTCAAAAATTATCAAAAAGAACAAAAAAATCAAATATACCCCAAAAAGAGGATGGGAAAAGTATTTTCTTTATTGGCAGCATAATGAGTCGCCCTTGGATAAAGCACATCTGTCTGTTTGATCATCAGACTATGGGATGTAGTATGACCTTAGGAAGCTTTTCTCGCTATATAGAGTTGTGTCCTCCACCGTTTGGTTACTCTTCCAAACATATGGATAGTTTGTGTTGCCTCCTGCTTCGTAGACTTATGATTAACATATATGTTGCCTGAGTCTTATCACTTGTCGTGCTATTGTCCAAGGGAAGTTTGTCACTAAAGCTTGAGTCGGCCCCTCTGCAATATGTCTCTTGTCCGCATACCCAGCCATCCTGAACATCCAATCAAGTCCTTGTTCGAAATCACTGAAGCCTTCAGTCTGATCATCAAGATTATCAAGTCCATAACCGACGAGCCATCGAAGACCTCTGGGTAGTGCATTCGTACACTCATATTACACTCCTACCTTAGTTTTAGAAGATTTTTAAGTTGTTGCTCGAGATTTGAAGTACAGCCATCAGGCTGAATCAGCTTCTGGAAGATGGGTACTCTATATGTATATTTTTCTGATTTCGAGATGTAGCTCCGCTGTGTATTATTCCCAGCTACTCTTTATAGTTATTTGACATGGATCTACAGTGTATTTGATTGGTAGCCATAGTTATATTTTATCCCGAGCATGGGTATGCCCGCCTCAGTGAGACATTTGTTATTTTGCAGACGACACCTCCTGGTTCCTGATCCTTGGGCTCACTCGTTTCGCACATCAGTAAAGATTGGTAATGTATTTCGGCCATCAGATGCTCTTCTGACCTCACACATTAGGGGGCATATGTTATAACCCTAAATTGCACCACACATGCTTACCTGGCATCAGGCCAACTTATATCCCTTCATTGCCAAAACATCTATTGAACAACTCTTTGGAAATCCTCTTGTGTCAAGGCCCACGCGCCCTAACCCATTATTGCTCGCATGTGCACGTTGGCTGGCTCACTACAACCCTCGTGTACCTAACAAAGCACAAAAAAAGGAAAGTTTCTGATGGAACAAAAAGCTATGGGTCAGTTAACTGAAACTCTCGGCCATGCATGGTCGAGGGTTCGTCCAAAACCCTAGCTCCTTCTATCCTATAAAAGAAGGGGTAGGGGTACCATTTGGAGGAGGAAAAAACATAGCGAAGAAACCCTGCCCATTTACGTAATCCATTGTCCCAACCCTTTAGCCTTTCCTCATGCCAAAGGAGATTTAACGCAAAGCAGTTGGAGGACAGAAGAAGAGGAGCCCAGGATCAGGTTCAAGGAGCGGTGGCCGGTCTCAGCTTTGATTGTAAGTTGATTCATTTTTTAAGTAATAAAAAGAATACTTTTCCCGTCCCAATGCATGAATTATCTATGGTTTGGTTAATTTATGCTTGATTTCTAACCCTTGAGTAGAGAAGTAGCATGCATGCAAGCAAGTGGTCAAAGCGCAACGAAGGATCTACATCGAACTCTGGTAACAAGGTTAGTAGTCCTTTTCCATGCATGTACTGTGAAAGAGGGGTTTAACTTTTGGGTTGTAGGTAAAAAAAGTAATTTCTTTTCGGTCAAAATCTGCATGCAAGTCTGACCCTAGTTTGCTAGTCCATAGGGTATTTTTCCCAACAACACAAAGCCTCATGATTCATTTCTTCCATCCTTTTATCCGTCATTTTGTCTTAGTTTTCTTTGATGATATCCTCATCTATAGTAAAACCTGGACAACCATCTTACTCATGTGGATTGAGTTCTCCATATACTCTCTCAGCACCAACTTTTCCTCAAATAATTTAAATGTTCTTTTGGAACCTCAGAAGTCGAGTAATTGGGTCATCTTGTTGGCAAGGTCGGTTTTCGGGTGGATCCTAAAAATATTGAAGATATGTAAGATTTGCCTCACCCAAAGAATCTCAAAATATTGCATGGATTTCTAGGTTTAACAGGTTATTATCACAAGTTTGTTAAGAATTATGGAAATATTGTGACACCTCTCACTACTCTCCTTGAAAAAAATTCTTTCACTTGGACTCCAATAGTTGCTCAGGCTTTTCAAACCTTGAAGATGGTCATGTGCACCACTACAGTCCTGGCCCTTCCTGATTTCACAAATACCTTTGTCCTAGAATGTGATACTTTCGGGAAAGAAATTGGAGGAGTCCTTATGCAAGAGGGTTGGCCTTTGGACTTTACCAACAAACAATTGTCAGAGAGAAATTTGGGCAAATCAATCTATGAAAAGGAAATGTTGGCTATTCTACATGTCATGGATCTTTGGCGCCCTTACGTATTGGGGTAACGCTTCCAAATTAAGACAGATCATCAAAGCCTCAAGTGTTTTATGGAACAACGCCTTTCCTCCCCACAGAAACAAAAATGGGTGACTAAGGTCTTTGGATATGATTATGATATCATTTACAAGAAAGGAAAAGACAATGTGGTTGTTGATGTGCTTTCCATAAAATATGAAGATGAAGGGTTCCTTTTTTCTCTCTCCTTCATTGTACCATATTGTCTCCAAGTTGTTCGTCAGGAATGGCTACACGATCCCAAAAGTTCGCATTTGATACAAAAATTGCAGGGAAATTCTCCAGTTTCCCCAGGGTACTCTTGGCTCAATGATGAGCTTCGATACAAAGGTCATTTGTATTTAAGTAAACAGTTAAAAATTAAATCCATGGTACTTTCTGAGCTTCATGATACACCCACCGCTGGGCACTCAGGGTTTACCAAAACCTATGACCGGATCAAACGTTCTTTTTTCTAGGATGGTATGAAACAGGACATTCACAATTTTGTGACAGAATGTGATGTTTACAACGCAACAAGGGAGAAACAGTCAAAGATCCTATCACACTACAACTGCTTCTGATTCCACCTGCTATTTGGAGGGATATCTCTATGGATTTTATTATAGGCTTACCTAAATCGGGCAATAAATAAATCATCATGGTGGTAGTTGATCATCTTTCCAAGTATGCTCATTTATGTTCTCTTCAACGCCCATTTACATCATCCATTGTGGCTCACCTTTTCATGGATCAGGTCTTCAAGCTTCATGGCATGCCTCATTCTATTGTTTTTTATCACGACCCAACTTTCACCAACAATTTTTGGCAAGAACTGTTCAAGCTACAAGGCACCCAATTGCATATCAAAACAACTTATCATCCCCAGATTGATGGTCAAACTAAAGTTGTCAACAAGTGTTTGGAAACATATTTGAGGTTTTTTTCATCGGAAAGGAAAAATTAGTGGGCTCAATGGTTACCACTAGTTGAATGGCAGTACAACACTTCTTACCATACAACTACCCACATGACTCCTTTTGAAGGGGTATATGGAAAAAATCCACCTTCAATTCTCTCATACTTTCCAAGTGTCTCGAAGGTCCAAGAGGTTGACCAAATGCTTACAGTTTGAGAGGCTATTCTCCGTAACCTCAAAGAGAATTTGTTCATGTCCCAAAATCACATGAAGCAACAAGCAGGTCAAGGTCTCTCTGAATGTCAATTTGCAGAAGGAGATCAGGTGTTTTTTTTACTGCAACCTTATAAGAAAAAATCCCTCAAGGCTGACCATTTTCAGAAACTGACGCCCAAATTTTATGGTCCTTATACCATTCTCAAGTGTGTGGGATAGGTGGCCTATCAGTTAGCTTTGTTGAGTCATTCTAAGCTCCATCCTATTTTTCATGTTTCTTGCTTAAAGAAGGTTATTGTAACTAAGTGCCAAACTCAAACCAACCTTCCCGAATTGGAAGAAGAAGGCTCCATTTGTCTACAACTACAAGAATTTTTGGACGAGTGTGAGCATCGTCTGTGTCAACGCACCATCAAGGAAGTGTTAGTCCCATGGAAAGATACAACTCCAGCATATGCCACTTGAGAACCAGCTACCATTTTGCAACAATTTCCTCATCTCAAGCCTTGAGGACAAGGTTGTTTTTTAAGGGGGAGGACATGTTAGGGACCTAACCCCTCACGTAGGTAGAATAATATATTTCCATGTAATAAAGGTCAATATTAATAAGGCCTAGCAATAAGAAAGAATAAATCAAATGTAAGAAGACCTAATAGAAGCTTCCGCTTCTAGAAAGATCTTCCTCTAGATTGTTCTTTTGGATAGACATATTTAGTATAAATAGGAGCAGATGGTATGAGAAGTTTTGTCTTGGATATTATTGTAATAGAGATCTACTCTACTGTAGTTTTCCCCCTCGAAGAGGCAAGTGAACATTTCTCTCAGTAATCAAAGTGCTCTTTCTGGTGTTATTCTAGTATTATTTTGGTATTATTGTGGTATTTTTCTGGTTATATCATTGTTTATCTACCATTTCTAGATAAGTATTTATGTTCTGCATACTATTTTATATCTGGAATATTACATATTCTAAATAATGGAATGTTTTATAGTATGCATGTTTTAACAATAATTATTACATGAAAATTTCTTGTAGAATTGCAAGTAAAGGAAAACAACTTTGGTTCTTATATGAGGACTGGAGTTATGGAATATGCCCAGGGATATTACAACTATGAGGAGGAGGTCGGAGGTCTTCATGTCAGTATGAGAAATGTTGAGATGGATTCAAATGGAAGGAGAGGTATGTAGGAGCCTGTAAATATGAGAAGCCTGCATAGAGAAGCACATAGCTACAAGGTCGATGATGAAAAGATTATAAGGGATCAGGAAAAGATGCTTCAAATCTTAAATATGTTGCATAAGAAATTTAACAAATACTCTTGCACCAAACAATAAACTAATCCTAGACAAGTGAAAACATCTAGATCTCAAATAAAAAGGGATAATCATGGGAATCACATGCAGTCAAGAAGCATGAGCAAGTTCCATCATTCTCCAAGGAAATCCACCAAAATAACTCATGCAAGTTCAGGTCCAGGAGTAATCCCAAGTGTATATCCTATCTAGAGACATAAGAGAAGGCCCAAGGAACAAATATTGTAAGGTGAACTCAGAAAAATCAAGCCACCAACTTTAAATGGTGAGCATAGGAAAGGAGAAGAGGTCAAGGCCTGGTTGTTGGAAATGAAGAAATATTTCCAGCTCCATTATTACCCCTCAAGGGTAGAATCTATAATTGAAACCTACCACTTGCAAGGAAAGGCATCCATGTGGTGGGATCAGCTTAAGAAAACCAAACACCTTGATGAGAAGAGGATCTCATGGAGGTAGTTCAAAGGATATTTCCAAGAGAAATATTTTTCTGACCGTTATTATGAAATAAAGATGAAAGGGTTCTTTGAACTCAAGTTGGGAAGAATGACAATGGATGAATATGAGAAGAGGTTATTTGAATTGTTGAAGTATGTGGACTTCATAATGGATGAAAAGGTCAAAATCCAAAGGTTTATAAGTGGGTTACCCTCCTTCTAGAGTGACAAGATAGAATATGATAACCCCAAGATTTTGGAGGAAGGCATAAGAAGAGAAAATCATGTTTATGAGCAAGGAAGAGGAAGGCCATTTTCCCAACAAGCCTGGAATGACAATATGAAGGGTAAAAGGGTTCAAAGGTAGAAAAGGTTTTAAGCCACTCTTTTTCAAGAAAAAATCCCAAGAAAATAAACAAGGTCAATCAACCAAAAATGAGCACAAGACTATAGATTCATTTGGGAAAAGGCCAAGGAAACATCATATACAATGTTTGAGATGTCATGGAAATCAATTATATAGGGACTTCCCTCACAAGGAGAAAGAATGAGGATTGTACACAACATTTAGGAGGCTGAAACAATTGAAGACATGGGAGGAAATATACCAACGATTTATGCATCCTTGGACAACAAGCAAGTAGAATATCAATCCCCCATGATTGAGGTGGAAGGTAAGATTGATAACTAGCCCATAACAATTTTAATTGATTTTGGAGGTAGGCATAGTTACATAAAATCTAACATTGTTGAAATATTTCACTTTCAAAGGAGTAAACATAGTAAATATTTGTTAGTTCAAATAGTCATAGGGACTAAGAGGAAAATCAATGAGATAGTTAAATAATGTCCAATAAACATGAATGGAATCAATATAAAGGTAGATGTGAACATCATACCATTGGGTTCATATGATTGTTTAATTTACATAGATTGGTTGGAAAAACACCATGTTGTCCTAGACTATTACAAAAATAAAATCACATGTCTTGATGAAGAAGGGAAGCAAGGAAAGATTCAAGGAATTCCAAGAGCTGTAGTTGTTAGAGAAATTTCAGCTACGCAATTGAAAAAGAGTTTAAGGAAGGGATGTCATATTTTTTCATCCCATATGGAAGATGAAACCAAAGACAAAGTAACATGTATTGAAGACCATCTAGTCTTGAGGGATTTTGAATATGTTTTTGGGGAAATCCCTGTATTTCCACTAAAGAGAGTCATTGATTTCTCTATTGATTTAATGTGAGGAGGTGCCCTAGTGTCCAAAACACCTTATAGAATGGGCACACCAGAATTGAAAGAGTTGCAGATGCAACTTGAAGAATTGTTAAAGAAGGGGTATATACGTTCAAGTGTGTCACCTTGGAGAGCCCCAATTATTTTTTTGAAAAAGAAAGATGGAACCTTGAGGCTTTGTATTGATTTCAGACAGTTGAATAAGGTCACCATAAAGAACAAATATCCTTTGTCAATTATTTATGACTTAATTGATCAGTTGAAAGGTGAAAGAATATTTTCCAAGATCGAATTGAGATCAGATTATCATCAAGTGAGAATAAAGGAAGAATATATCAACAAAAAATCGTTCAAAAAAAGATATGGGCATTATGAATTCACGGTAGTACCATTTGGGCTAACAATTTTCATTTTTTTGATGAATGGAGTGTTCAGGGATTACCTAGACAAGTTTTTTTATTGTGTTCCTAGATGATATACTCATCTAATCTAAGTCACATGAGGAACATGAGAAACATTTAATAATGTTGTTGCAAGTTTTAAGAGAGCATAAGTTGTATGCCAAGCTAAGTGCATCTTTTATCAAAAAAATATTCACTACTTGGGGCATATTATTTCAGCATATGGGATACCAGTTAATCCCAAAATGATAGAGGTGATTAGAGGATGGTCAGAAGAAAGAAATGTGACAGAGGTAATATCATTCATGGGTATTTTCAGTTATTATCGATGATTCATAAAATGATTCTCAAATATTGCAAGCCCAACCACTTCTTTGCAAAAGAAAGGAGTTAAATTTGAACGGACTCGCAAGTGTGAAGAGATCTTTCGGCAGTTGAAAGACATATTGACCAGTGCACCAATATTAAAGATTGCATATTTTGATGGATATTTCATGGTGTACACTGATGTGTGCAAGGAAAGGCTCAATGGAGTCCTCACCCAAGAAGATCATGTGATATGTTATGAGTCCAGAAAATTAAAAGATCATGAGAGGAATTATGCTACACATGACTTGGAATTAGAAACAATTGTACATGCATTAAAAATGTGGAGACATGATCTCATGGGGAAGAAATTTGAGCTAAGGACATACCATTCTGGTATAAAACATTTGTTTGGGAAACCATCATTAAATGCTAGACAAACTAGATGGTTGGAATTTCTGAGTGAATATGACTTCGAAATTAGGAATATAAAAAGAAAAGAGAATCGAGTGGTTGATGCACTCAGCAGGAGAGCACATGAGATGCATATTGCAACCATTAGCATGTACATGCCTGATCTGAAAAATAAAATTATTGCAGCAGAAATTTCAGATCACCGGTATCTAAAAATAAAAGAAACATTACAACAAGGTAATTTGATATAGAAAGATAATAATTATGAGCTAAAAGAAGATGGAATTCTCATGTAAAAAGGCAAGGTGTACGTGTCAAATTGCAATGAACTGAAAAATGCAATGGTGAGGGAAATGCACAATGTGCCATATGCTCGACACCTAGGATATCAAAAAACAATTTCAGTTGTAAGAACCCAATATTTTTGGTTAGGAATAAAGAAATATGTGGCTAATTATATAGCCATATCTAGAGTGTCAGAAGGTAAAGACAAAACATAGGCATCCATCTGGATTATTGCAACCATTTTCCATTCCAGAATGGAAGTGGGAAGTAGTTACAATTGATTTTATTACAAAGATGCTCAGAATAGTGAAGCAACATGATTCCATTATGGTGGCGGTGGATAAATTGACTAAGGTAGCACATTTTATTCCAGTGAAGAATACACACAAGGAAACAAATATTGTAGAAAATTATGTGAAAGAAGTTGTCAAAATACATGGAATGCCAAAGGAAATTGTTTTAGACAGATATCCAAAATTCACTTCCAATTTTTGGAAAGGTTTGTTCAAAGTCTTTGTGAAAAATCTAAATCTCAGTACAACGTATTACCTAAAGTCAAATGGAAAAACAGAGAGGAAAAACAGAATAATTGAGGACATGCTCAAAATGTATGTGATGGATTAGCCATCAAAGTGGGAATAGTATATTCATTTGGTTGAATTTGCTTACAATAATGGGTATTAGGCCTCATTAAAAATGAGTCCCTTTGAAGCATTGTATGGCAGAAAGTGTAACACACTAGTGAGTAGGGATAATACAACTGATAGAGAAACTATTAGGCCATATTTGTTGAAGAAAATGGAAGAGGAGATGGAAAAGATCAAACATCATTTAAAGGTTTCCCAGGATAGGAAAAACAATTATGTAGAGAAGAACAAAGTTTTTAACGATTTTAAAGTGGGTGAACATGTGTTTTTAAAAGTGAAGGAAAAAAGAGGTTCACTAAGATTCTAGGGAGTTTCCCTATGTTGGCAGCAAGATATTGTGGACCTTTTGAAATATTAGAAAAGATAGGGCCAGTTTCATATATGATAGCATTACATGCATCCATGAGAGTGCATAATGTATTTTATGTGTCATTATTAAAGAAATGTGTACCTGACCCTAACCATGTAATTGATTGGATTGTGATCCATGTGGAACACGAAGGGGATTTTCGGGTAGAACTAGTACACATCCTAGACCAGAAAATCAAAGTGATCGGGAAAAAATCCATAGGACAGTTAAACGTTCAATGGACCTGTTGCAGTCCTGAAGATGCTATATGGGAGCATGAAGGAAACATGCGGGAGGAATACCCACAAATTTTTTACAATTTTGAAGAAAACATAATATAAGAATGCAAGACTCCATTTTGAGCAGCTAGAGTTCTCGAACCACGTCTCAGAGTCTTATCAAACTTATGTTGGGGGGGCTGAAAAATGAATTGTACAACCTGATAGAATGAGAACAGTGAAGGGGGTACATTCCTTGGGTCAACAAGTTGAGAGGAATATGAGATTTTGGTTAGAACTGTTGTTGGAGTTGTGAAATTGCATAATTTTATTTTCTAAGTATTGTGATGTAAATTTGTGTGTGTGTGTGGGGGGGGGGGCATAGTGTGCACCAAGGACGAGACACAATTGTAAGGGAGGTGGAATGTAACATCCCCACTATAATCCCTAGTTTAATTAATGCTTAATGTAGATATATTGTGTGGCTACAACCAAGTGATGTATATGTGAATAGTATTTCTAAGTTTTAATAAATAAAATGTGATGCTAGTTGCTGGGGGATATGTATAAAGATGGGGGCTGAATTAATCCGCGAGAGAGGGGAGGGTCTAAGATAATTTCTAAGAGGGGTCTAAGGGGATTACCCATGTCTATTAATTCCACCCACATTCCTGAATTTTATTATCATTATGTATTAAACTCTATTTTCTCATTGAGTGTCCCCAGTGCCAATCATTGAATGCATGTAAGAGGGTGGGTGTGAGAAGTCATATCCCATATTTATTGGGAGCATGGGGATTGGATAAGTAAGTGAGTCAGCAAGTATTACAAAGGGAGGAAATTTGCATGGGAAGTTACAACAGTTTTAGACAGTCAAGCGTTTACTATGAACATCAAGTAGAGAGTGGGATTACCCATATCTATTAATTCCACCTACATTTCTTAATTTTATTGTCATTATGTATTAAAATATATTTTCTCATTGAGTGTCCCCAGTTCCAATCATTGAATGCATGTAAGAGGGTGGGTGTGAGAAGTCACATCTGTTGTTGGGAAATAATACCCTACAGACTAACAAGTTAGGGCTAAACTTGCATGCAGATCATGACCTTAAAGAAATCACTTTTAACCTATCACCCCAAAACTCAAACCCCTTTTTCACATACAATCATGGAAATAACCGACTAACCTTTTTACTGATGTTTGGTGTAGATCCTTTGTTGCGCTTTTGTCTGCTTGCTTGCGCTGCTCCTTCCAAAGTTAACCTGCAATCAAGACAAAAACACTACGCATGCATGCTATTTTTCTACTTATGGGTTATAGATTAAGCATAAATCAAATAAATCATATACAACTCATGCATTGGGACAGGAAAAGTATTATTTTATTAATCTCAAGATGAATCAACTTACAATAATAATAGAGATCGGCCACCGCTCCTTGATCCTGATCCTGGGCTCCTCCTCTTCTTTGTCCTCCAACTTCTTTGCTTGAATTCTCCTTAGGATTTGAGGAAAGGCTAAAGGGTTGGGACAGATGAATTCGACAATTGGGAAGAGTTTCTTTGCTATAATTTTCCTTCCCCAAATAGTACCCCTACCCCTTCTTTTATAGGCTGGGAGTTTCAGTTAACTGACCCATAGCTTTTTGTCCCGTCGACAACTTTCCTATTTTTGTGCTTTGTTAGGTAAACCCGGGCTGTAGTAGGCCAGCCAGCATTCCAACGCATGCAGTAGTAGTCCTACTAGCGTTCCAATGCGTGTAGTAGTAGTTTAGGGCGTGTTATACTTGACTTAAGAGGATTTTCAAGAGTTTATTCAGCATGACTTTAGCAAGGAAGGGATATGAGTTGGCCTGATGCCATGTAAGCATGTGTGGTGCAATTTAGGGTTATAAAAGATGCCCCCTAATGTGTGAGG
This sequence comes from Picea engelmannii, assembly GCA_009831015.1. Classification (NCBI taxonomy): domain Eukaryota; kingdom Viridiplantae; phylum Streptophyta; class Pinopsida; order Pinales; family Pinaceae; genus Picea; species Picea engelmannii. The sequence goes on along the minus strand of ML782544.1, from coordinate 40,942 downwards.
TCAGAAGAGCATCTGATGGCCGAAATACATTACCAATTCTTTACCAATATGTACTGATATGTTGAATGAGTGAGCCCAGGAATCAAGAATCAGGAGGTGTCATATGCAAAAAATATCAAATGTCTCACCGAGGCGGGCATACCCATGCTCGGGATAAAATAGAACCATGGCTACCAATCAAATACACTGTAGATCCATGTCAAATAACTACAAAGAGTAGCCGCGAACAATACACAGCGGAGCTACATCTTGAAATCAGAAAGATATACATGCAACGTATCCATCTCTCAAAAGCGGATCCAGCCTGATGGTTGTACTTCAGAGCTCGAGAAACAACTTCAAAATCTTATAAACTCGGGTAGGAGTGTAATATTAGTGTACAACTGCACTACCCAGAGGTCTTCAACGACTCGTCGGTTATGGACTTAATAATTTTGATGATCGGACTGAAGGCTTCAGTGATTTCGAACAAAGACTTGATTGGACGTTTAGGATGGCCGGGTATGCGGACAAGAGACATATTACAGAGGGGCTGACTCAGGCTCAGTAACAAACTTCCCTTGGACAATAGCACGACAAGTGATAAGACTCAGGCAACATATCTATGAATTATAAGTCTACGAAGCAGGAGGCAATGCAAACTCTCCATATGTTTGGAAGAGTAACCAAACGGTGGAGGACACAACTCTATATAACGAGCAAAGCTTCCTAAGGTCGTACTACATCCCATAGTCTGATGAATCAAATGGACATATGTGATTTATCCAAGGGCGACTCATGATGCTTCCAATAAAGAAAATACGTTTCCCATCCTCTTTTTGGGGTATATTTGATTTTTTTGTTCTTTTTGATGATTTTGGAAAAGAATAAAGGAATATTACGTTACAATGGAGGAACGAGTACAGCAAACATATAAGCTCAAGGCACAAGGACAAGACTGATGTTCTGGGAAATGATACTTGGGAAAAATCCTCCAGTGGCCAAAGGTGTTAAGACGCAGAAGCACACTGTTACAAGGCTGATGGGTAAGGTATACAAATGCGGTTGATAGAACACACAATGGTAACATCCTTCGATGTAAGTTTAACGAGCCCAGAGAAGGGAAGCTCGGTGGTTTTTCATGTTTAGAGAGTCTGAAAAAGCCTAAAAGGAAACTCCATTGGGGTACCTTTTTTGAAGATAGTCTAGTCAGTTTGAAAAAGGGGTAAACTAGCACCGACTAGACGTCAATTCAAAACCATTTTAACGAGTGTGAAAAGGACAAGATCAATCGGCTATTTTTTCACTTTTAAGAAGTCTGAAAAACGATTAACTATGGACTCCGTCAGGAATGTTCTTCTGGACCATTTTAATGAGTGTGAAAGAATAAGGTCACTCGGCGATCTTTTCAATTTTAGAGAGTCTGAAAAGAGCTTAACTATGGACTCTGGAGGGTTTCTTTTTCGTAGATTTAGTCCCTCAGGCCCGAAAAAGGAATAAAATCTTACCTAAGGATACTCTTCTAAAGAATGGAAATTCAATAGAGTATACCTTTGTTCGTATAGTTGACCGTCCGGACTGAAAAAGGGGTAAACTACCGCCGGACATATGTGACTTCAAATTTTAGTTTCACGAGCGTGAAAAGGTCACAAGATCGCTCGACAATCTTTTCATGTTTAGAGGGTCTGAAAAGGGCTTAAAAGGAGACCCGTTATGATTTGGGAGTCCGGAGGGTAAGTCAAAGAGTGAAAAAGACCCATGCAATGAGGCTCAAACTCATATTCAGGAAATACTATACGGACTCCCGAGCCTACAATGTTGTTTAGAAACGGCATGGACACCATAATGCAACCAGGACCTACCTAGGGCATCCATGTTTTGGTAAGCTCTACCACCAAGTTGTGACACTTCTAGAGTAGATATGACGGTTCCGTGTCACAACCAGATGGGATCGATCCTATATCATAAGAAAAAAGGCAACAAGATGCAACAGTTGGAATGAAATCCTACCCTATATGCTCATGTTGATT
>ML782544.1:0-38030 GCA_009831015.1 Picea engelmannii | reverse complement strand
TTTTTGACTGGCCTCTCGAGGAGAGGGGAACCAGTCAACTTTCAAACTTTTCCTGTGGGGCCGAGCAAAGTCTCGGAGCTGATAGAGGAGTATTGTGAGGCTGGGACCGATCAGAGATCTTCCTCGGTACCCGTTAGTAGGATTACCAGCCTTGCCCTTCAGACTATTTTATCGCTCATTGGGTGGATTACCGGCTCCGCAGCCGTGCATCAGGCGTCGCGCGCACAGATGAACTGTGCAATCCAGTGCATGAATGAACACATTTTTTATTGGAGTACCACACTACTAGCGAGCATGACAGGTTAGTTGACAGCTTGTAGACAGCGGACACATAGGAACTTCGGGTTTGGGACCATCCTGTGTTCGTTTTTCTTTGAGAGAGTTCCATGTTTTAGTCCTCGGCTGACAGTACGAGGACATATGGCTACGTTCCCCGCAGTATGCAAATGGGCATCATTACTTCCGCAACAGGGTGGTGGAAGGACCATAGAGGCCTTCAACAACGACTTTTTTGCTTGGCTGTCATGGCAGATCCCGGCTATTGAGGACTACCCATATGCGGGGATTGACTTCTCCAGAGATCCAGCGATACCAGTGCCTCCTGGTGAGGAGCGAGGGGAGATGGGTAAGTCTCCACCTATAGTTTTTTTTTTGTTTGCATATGTAATTTTTATGTCTTTTCGATATATATATCATGGTTTTGTATACCAGAGTTTTTGATGGGTGAACATTCACTTGCATGCAGATGTGGGACCTGTGCGACCTGTCGACTATGCACAGAACAGGCGTCACCCACGGCCAGAAGCTACAGCTACCCCGCTGGAGGAGCAGCAGTAGCTGGGAACCTCCCAACAGGAGAGGCCGAGAGAGTCCTGAGGCGAATTGAGCGGAACTTTACTGCGCTCACTCGCACAGTTCCCATGGCGGAGATAGAGGACTTGCCGCCCTCCTTGCAGACTCATATTGTGGGGGTACCTTGGACATGGGTCCGATTGTTTAGGCGTTTGGGCCAGGCTGTATATGATTATAATAGGGCCCATAGGCCCTGAAAAAACTTTAGACTTTTATGTGCCACGAGCACTGATATGTATATATTTTTTGAGGGCGTAAGCCCCAGTGACTCGTTATTGTTCCCACTTTTTGAGGCGCTTGCGCCCATCTATGTACTCTGAGGGTTTTATGATGTTTATATATGGTTTTTATTTCTTTTTTGTGTCTTATGGATTATGTGTACAAAAATGTATTTACATGTGTATGATCATGATCTTCTTATGTGTGGGCAAGATGCCAATCTAAAATGTGATTAGCTAGAGTATCTGTGATTTGGTTTAATCTCCTGGGAACATGAAAATATGTGATATAATCAAAGTTGCGTTCCAAGAGAGGTACCCTAAGGAATCGTCGGTGTAAAGTTGGGTCATGAACCTGGTATATTCTGTTTAGCTGCGACACAACCAGTTGAGTGTCTAGATAGACCCGGAGACGAGAGATACCCAATGACAGAGCGTCACGAAGCAACTCAATAACTGCACTATACTCAGCAACATTATTTGTGGTGTCACCTAAGCATATCCCTCCGGAAGATAACAACTGACCCTGTGGTGTAAATATTACCCAAGCTGCAGAGGCAAGCCTCCGCGTGTGCCTACTAGCGTCGTCCGCATACCCAACGAACACCTCGGACTCACTTGACATCTGCCATATTGATGAAAGATAACATCAATGACACGTCCATAACACGTTTTAAAAGAAATGTAAAAAGTAATAGTACACAGACTATACATATGTTACAAAAAGTTACCCACAGTGACCGTTCTATGAGTAATACTTCTTGAGGTAGAGCCCATTTCTAGGCTCCGCCAAAGCATTCCCTTCAAAATTGACCAGACGATAAGCGCCCTTTTTTAAAACCTCCTTAATAATGAAGGGTCCGAACCACATGGGTTTAAACTTTCCTGCCCCTAGGGGGTCCTTATCTTGGTCATAGACCAGGACAAGGTCGCCCTCAGAGAAAAATCGAGGACGAACGGACCTATCATATTGAAACTTGACCTTATGTTTATGAGCCTCATTGGCCAGGGCCGCATCGCGACATTGTTCATCAAGCTGCTCGAGGTGTACTAACCGTTCTTCAAGCGAAGAAGTGTCTGGCAATAATTGTACTACCAATTTCAGAGATGGAATTTGACATTCGATGGGAAATACTGCCTCCAACCCGTAAACAAGTTGGAAAGGTGAGAAACCGGTTGCAATCTTAACTGAGGTTCGTTAAGCCCATAATGTCGAGTATAACATCAAATGCCAGTTTGACTTGGCTGAGTTGATAGTTCGTTGTAGAATTGTCTTGAGATTTTTGTTTACAGCTTCCACCTGCCCATTGGCTTGGGGATAGTAAAGTGATGAGTGTTCCTGCCGTAACCCAAGATTTGATGTTAATTCAGACATCATTTGGTTCTGAAAGTGACTGCCATGGTCAGTGACAATCTCTCTCGGGACGCCGAACCGTGCTATAATCTGGTTAAATAAGAAGAGAGTTGCAGTCTCTCCATCATCTTTGAATGTCGGCATAGCTTCGACCCACTTAGTGAAGTAGTCTACAGCTACAATGATATAGCGGTGCCCCCTTACTGACGGGGGGTTGAATGTAGTGTAATCAATCCCCCACTTAGTGAAGGGACCGACTGTGATGACAGGAAACATGGGAGATTAATGTGCCCTCATCTTTCGTGAGAAGATTTGGCACGGATGGCACTTTTTGACCGAATCGATACAATCTTTAATAAGTGTGGGCCAAAAGTAACCTACTTGTAAAATATTTTGGGTTGTTTCCAACCCAGATAAGTGACCGCCACAGGCTCCTGTATGACAATCGTTGAGCACTATGACGGCCTCCTCATGAGTGAGACATCGATGTAAGATGTAGTCTACACCTCTCTGATACAATGTATCATTGAGTATGAGATAGTTCTTGGCCTGATGGCGTATCCGTCGATGCTCATCACGAGAAGCAGAGGTGGGGCACTTCAAAGTCTGGAGATAGATCAGTATATCTCCATACCAGGGGTCTGAAGATTCAATCAAGAACATATCCCCCCGGATAGGCGATTCCTCAGGCACAACGTCACCTGACTCAACCGGAAGCTCCGATATAAGTTTTGCGAAGACAAATGACTTTTTGGACTTGGAAGAAACGAAGTCTAAGTCAAATTCTTGGAGGATTACCATCCATCTACTGATTTTTCCGCCAATAACTCGTCATGTCAACATGTACTCGAATGGATTCATGAAGGCAACGACGGTGGTCTTGCGGAACAGAACATAGTGACGGAACCGTTGAATAACATGAACTGTTGCCAACGCAAGTTTTTCAAGATGGGTATAATTAAGTTCCGATCCTACGAGGCCTCGGCTCAGGTAATAGATCACGTATTCGGAAAATGAATCATCCTCCTGAACTAAAACCATGCCTATGGTTGACTCTGCGGCATCCAGATATAATAGAAAGTCTTTGTTATAATTAGGTGGTCGTAGCAGAGGTGCGGTAGTGAGGGCGTGTTTTAATGCATCGAAAGAGCATTGAGTGGCTTCGTCCCAAAAAAAGGGAACATCTTTCTTCAGTAAACGCATAAAGCCCTTAGTGATTTCGGCATAGTTGGCGATGAAGCGTCATAAGAAGTTCGCCTTGCCTTGAAGACTTTGAAGTTGTAATATTGTGCGTGGGGGAGGCAACTAGATTATTGCCTCCACCTTAAGAGGATCAACCATGATCCCTGTTGTTGACACTATGAAACCTAACAAATGTCCTGACGTGACGCAAAAGCTACACTTGTTGGGATTCAAGCGAATCCTGAAGTAGCGACAGCATTCGAAGATTAGTCTGAGGTGTGTAGGATGATCCTTTCGCTTGTGAGAGCGTGATGCTAAATCATCTAGATAGGCCTCGACTATATGTTTGAGGTCGTGAAACACAAAAGACATGGCTGGCTGGAAAGTGGCTCCAGCATTCTTGAGGCCAAAAGGCATCTTACGATAGGCGAATGTACCCCACGGACAAATGAATGTCGTTTTGTGCTGGTCCTCAGGCTTGATTTGGATTTGGTTATAGCCCGAAAAACCATCCATGAATGAAAAGGCTTCACAACCGGCACATTCATCAATGATCTGGTCGATGAATGGGGTTGGATAATTATCTTTTGGACATGCCTTGTTCAAATCACGGAAATTGGTACATACATGAATCGTGCCTTGTTTTTTATCGACCGGAACGGGGTTTGACACCCATTGAGTCAAATGAATAGGGTATATGAACCCAGCCTTGAGCAATTTCTCAACCTCCGTCTTAATGGCTGCTGCTTTCCTAGGATTAACTGGACGAAGTTTTTGTCGAACAGGCTTAGCATCAGGATACATTGTGATTTCGTGTTCAACTATTTTCGGATCGATGCCTGGCATTTCCTCATAAGACCAGGTAAAAACGTCGTGAAATTCTTTAAAAAGATCCGTGTAAATATGAATTTCTTCGGGGGAGCAATCCGCTCCGACGAAGACATTCTCCACGACACCAGGGTTTCGGGAGATATTGATAGGTATAGTTTCAGCGATAGTCGCCATATTGCCCTCAGCATAAATTTCCTGTGTAGCTAAGAGGTTAATAGGACACGGTTGATCTCCCGTCATGGTGATACTGAATTCTCCTGCCTCGATTCGACTTAACTCTTGGAGGAAATATGATCTGTGATGAAGATCCTCCCAAGGTTTGTCCGGACTCGTCATTGTCTCGATAACTACTTCGTCAAAAGGCAAGACTAAGTCTAACGAATCGGTATTGGCGAGAGAACCTTGAGCCCAGATAGGCTCTAAAAGTGGATCCGACTCTTGTGCGGGAGTCGGATCAGGATTCGCTGAAGCTTGCTGGACTAAAGAATACGCTACTTCAGCGGCCGACAAGGACATGGACATACCGGCTTGCCCTGTCTCATTCATCGTGGCTGATGGGGAAGGAAGAATCCACGGATCCTGAAAGTAAGTCATGCGGAACGACGAGACGTGAAAAATCCCAGCCTTGTGGTGAGTCGATATAAACTTGGCATTGCCATGATGAGGTGGGTAATCGAAAGTACCCATTAAGGATGGGCACAAACCAACTCCTACGTTAACGACACCGGCTTGAGGATTATCAATCATGGGAACCGTGGATGCCGCCAAGGCTGGGTCAGGTCTAGAGAAGGAGAATTGATCAATGGTCACTATCTGACCCTCGTGTGGAAACAACAAGACTCAAAAAACTGTAGCGACCACAGCTTGCATAGCATAAGTCCAACTCTGACCTAACAAGAGGTTATAGTCGAGGGGATCATCAACTACCTCTACTTCAATGCACACGATCTTCCCACATAACTGCACAGGGAAGGAAGGAATGATGCCATGTGGTCGGAAAGAACGACCGTCGAACACAGTGAGGAGAGTCGGTGACGGAGAAAACTCAGGCTGACCAATGGCTTTCCAGCATGCTAATGACATAACGCATGTCGAGGCACCCTCGTCGACCAATGTGCGAAATATATTGTGTGTAAAAGTTTTCGTGGGATGAGCCACTACTATCTGAAACTCTACGTGGTAAGGCAGACGAGGTTTTAAGTCAGTTGTATCTAGCATGATGGTACCTGGGTTACAAGTCTCAGTAGAGCCTAAGGCAGTCAACAAGGATTTCCTTTGAGCAGGGAAACTTTGGAGGACCTCCAAAGCGGACATAGCACAAGGGGTTTGGGATAAATCTTCCACCAGAGAGTAATTCTGGGTGGCCCTTGCGTTTGGATTGTGAGAAGCTCTCTTAAACGCACCTTTTGGAATGCGTGTCATCGTTTCTCCCAACGTCTTTTCAATCTGTAGAGGAAGAGATGAGAGTTTGGATTCTTTGCCCTTCTCAGAGGCGCTTGGTTTACTATAGTCGTGGGCTCTAGTCGTTATTAAAGCATCACCCCTAACCATATATACGTTCGCGGAAGAGGAATTATTTGGGGGAGGGCAGGTTTCCTGGCTGCCCCCTTCGGCACTTGTAGAGACTTGAGTTAAATTTTGCCCATGCTGAAAGGGATTAGTCAACACGGCCTGTTGTTGCTGTGTGACAAACTTTTGGGCCTCTGCAAGTCAAGGACATAGATGGGTTGGGTGGTCTTCCGCGCACAAGTTGCACGGATAACTCACCTTCCATTTTTCCGTGGTGCCCTCGCCAGCATTATCAGTGGGTTTTTTATCCCCCTTACCCTTCTTGCGTTGTTTTTTCTTCCCTTCAAGCTGCTGGGGGGCCTTTGGGTTAGTCGTCTGCATGGAGTGTACTTCCGACGTTTGGGTAGGAGGAGAAGCCAAAGTAGTAGTCTGGCTGGTCGTCGAGTGTTGGATAGATAACTGTTGCAATTGCTTCGTCACTTGCTCAACGGGCTTGGTTTGTGTTGAGCCAACAATGTCGTCGGCATGTGGTCCAGCTCTCTGTCTAGTTTTATCCAGTATTGATCGTGGAGCATCCAGCAGGATGTTGTATAATAAACCAGACTGAGAATAGATGAGCTCAAACTGTTGAGCTCTCATGATGGCATCTTCTTCGGAGAAAACCCCAGAAGTTGCGATGTCTTTGGATAATTGCGGTACTAAAGACTTAAGGAACCACTCTAGCAGGAATGTTGGTAGAACCGGTACTTTGATTAGACTCTTTCGGCGTCGCCACTCTCGGATATGATCAGAGATATGGTCCGTTGTCGTCTGTTCAAAATTGGAAAGCAGTTTTGTGCCTGCGTCGTATCTCACAGGTAACTGGAAATGGTTAAGGAAGGCCATAGCCAGTTCGCCAAAAGAAGAATATCGTGAGCGATCAAGCTCGATGTACCATTTTGCGGCACTCTCGATAAGAGTGCGTTGAAACAATCGCAACTGGATGGAGTCATATTTCAGTGAGTTAGATGAACACCAAAGATTGAAAGTAGTCACGTGATCACCTGGATCTTCGTTAGGCTTGGCCTCAAACTTTGGAATGTACGAAGGCAACTTCGTTGGCATAGGAGGCCAACGCAGATCATGACAGATAGGATCATTTAACAACCGTGTCAAATCTGGAAAGTGTAACGTCGCCAAGAATGGTAGTTTAGGTTGTTGTTGATAGCTTGGGAAAAAGGGTCCTGGAGTTTGACTGGCACTAGGTTGCCAGGAAAAGTTTGGTTGTTGGCCTGGATTCTGGTAGAAACCATGGCCCTGACCAGCGTAAGGATTTTGCATCTGTGGAGACATCATTGGCTGATTCCCCATGAAGGACATAGGATGTTGGGCGTTCATCGTGTTTGACGAACTTTGGGAAGGATTACTCCATGCCGGTCTTGCTGGGATAGGCATAGAAGTCTATCTGGGGTTCCATTTACTGTGGAAAGAATTACCCCAGAACGACATTCCAGATGAGGGAACGGATCCTTGTCCTGAGTTCCAAGGTCCTGGTATAAGTGCCCCTGGCGCAGGAATAGTATCCTGTGCCGAAGTAGACTGTCCAAAAATGGGTGTGACTCAAATGGGAAGGCAGTAGATGTGAAAGTGTTATTACCAAACGTCCCGTTCCACACAAACGGTGATGAACCTACCGGCAGAGTTTGCGCAGGTGTTCCTTGACTCCCGACTCTAAATGAATTCGTGTGTGCAGGCTGCCCGGCGGACTGCTGATGCAGACCACCAAGTGAAGGGGATGAAGGAGAGATATGACCTCCAGCGTAAGGCAAAGCATTTAAAGGGACAGGAATGCCCCCAAGTTGACCTTGCAGAGGAGCGTTAGAGCTCCCTGCCCCCAGACCCAAAGTCTGTAAAGTGGAGTGAGTGAGTGCAGGACTTGTTCCTGAACTAGGCATACCGTATGAAAATGGAGAGCCTGTCGCACTAGGTGTGAAGGGATTAGTGGCTGCCTCTATAGATGGGGTCGGTCCACTGTGCGACGTAGTTGCGGCCGCGATCGTAGTGACTCGGGCCGACGATGGCAAGTTAGGAGATGCTTATCCTGTGGTAGCAACGGTGGTGGGAATGGATGAAATCCCAGTAGCAGTAACAGAATTTGGTTCCATAACTGTGTGAGGCACTGACAGGCATTCGTAAAATTGAATTGGTACAATAACTTGCAACCAAGTATCAATGGTTGGGGTTTCAACTGAACCAAGATTTCCGGTTGATCCCTCCGAGAGTTGTTCGGGCTCAATGGTTGGTAACCTGATTGCTTCAAAAGACCCTTGTTGTTATAGATTCTGCCTCAATGGTGGCGGGGGTGGCTCCAGTATAACCGGCGGCAGGCCCAGAAGCCTTCATGACCGGTGGAGCTCTGAATTCTCCACTGTGTGAGAAGATCCACAACACGCTAAGGTATTCTACACGTTCAAACAGTAACACACACTAAAAAGAAGCCCCTATGAGATAAGACAAGCAATCACTAACTATTTTGAAGAATAGTTACAACAGCCAACACTAGAGAAACTTATCGGTGCAAGTGAAACTCGAATACGGAAGCACCCTCCGAGTATACTCTGCAAAGCGTGGCTTGATGTCTATCCTAGGTACCGTGGTATTCCCCCGCAGTCACCTGTATATGTCCCTAGAAAATATTGGCAACTAGTTTGCCAGCACGCGAACAGTCACCAGGCGGGTACAGTCGATAGTCGGGTAGACCACAATGAGCAGGGTATCAAGCCTGAAACCTGTCAAGGGTATTGAGAGCAAATGGTCTGGAAGAAAACTGAGGACCTCGAACGGATTCGAGACCCACGAAGCCCCGTGGCAAATGCAAACGATGAAATCCCTCAAAAAATCCTCAATATGTGTTCTCCACTACGTTCGGTCCGGCTTTGGAGGGGTTATCTCCGCTACCTTTCCTTGCGCGACCTCGTGTTTATCCCCTGTGTTAGAGGGGGGTCCCGGATAACTTCCACGTAACTGGACTTCTACACTCCCTATCACAGACTCCAATGTTTGGTTTGAGTGGCCTTGGAGAGTTTACTCTCCAACCTATTCCAAGGCCCTAGTCCTGAGCTAGTATATGAACCCTACAAACAAAAAGTCTAATAGATTTTAATTAGCATTACTTTTAATGGGCTTTTTTACGTCACAAGGTATGAAGGTGAAATTGATGGTGTGTAAAGACTTAAAGAAAAATGAACAAGAAATGCTTGGAAACAAAAACTTTTACAAAAAATGCAAAAACCAACAACTTTTCAACAAGAAAGACTTATTTTTCTTTTCAACTTTTCTAATATTTCATGCAGCAGACATAAAGGAATTTCGCTCAATCTACGACCTACTTATGCTCTAAATGTACTGCAAAAAACTTATGAAAAAATACTTCTTCCTAGCTATTGATGCAGCAACACAATCTTCAAACAAAGAAGCAAATGAAAAAAGAGAAAAAAAAATGTATTTCAGTGCTAAATGAAGCAACGAAGGGAAAATGCCGACAAGCACAAAACCAAGAAAACAAAATAAAATTCTGGCTTAAAGCGCAGATCGCAAAGAACCATAGAAAAGACGCTCAATAGCAATCAAGAAAGCACCGACTCTTACGCTTGTCTAAAAACCATAACACACAATTCTTCTTCTTTTTTATCTTTTCTATCCAACATCAACTAAGAAAAAATAGGCTAAGGGTAAGAGGCCCTAACCTACTAGTTGTGCAACCCTAAACTCACACACCTGAGAGCACTACTTCTCACCAAAAGGGGGGATTACTGCCCCACCTTGACTGAAAAGCAGCCTATCAAGCACGCTCATGTCACTGAAACAGCACGCGGACAAATGCGTGCTGCACTAAAATAGGGCGCATGTACCTGTGGGCTGAACTTGCATAGGCTGCAGGTATGTACAAAATTTAAGACAAATCCACACACAGGTAGTCCAGACCTGGAAGAGGCCTCTGGTATTAACAACCAGGGTCTCTTGAAGGCTTGGATGCTTCTTCTTTAACAGAAAAGAAAAATAATTGCAAAATATAACAAACAAAATAAAGCAAACTGAGACAAGACTGTGAACCATCAAGACCCAGACAGGATCCAGAAAGCCCCCTGAGAATGTAAAATTCTGATAGGGAAGAGGAGATTGCCTCTTAAGCTCTCTGAGCCCTACATGCTACTGAAACCTATACATCAAGCGTTCAAACGCAGGCTGTAGAAGGTTAGGGCGCGGGTTACATGCATGCAGGCCTTCTGCAGGCTGCGTGTACCTCTGTGTGTCCCGATAATAAATGTCAAGCAACAGTCAAGGAAAAAACTGGTATTAAGAACCAGGTTCCCTGCTAGCTCTGACCTAATAGAAAACAAACAAACAAAGAAACAGAAAATCTACTCCTTTAAACTACCCAAAAACCTCCCTTAAATCCAAAAACCCTAAGAGTATTATCCCCAGTGGAGTCACCAATTCTGTTGTTGGAAAATAATACCCTACGGACTAACAAGCTAGGGATAAACTTCCATGCAGATCATGACCTTAAAGAAATCAATTTTAACCTATCACCCCAAAACTCAAACCCCTTTTTCACATACAATCATGGAAAGAACCTACTAACCTTTTTACTGATGTTTGGTGTAGATCCTCCGTTGTGCTTTTGTCTGCTTGCTTGCGCTGCTCCTTCCAAAGTTAACCTGCAATCAAGACAAAAACACTACGCATGCATGCTATTTTTCTACTTATGGGTTAGAGATTAAGCATAAATCAAATAAATCATATACAACTCATGCATTGGGACGGGAAAAGTATTATTTTATTAATCTCAAGATGAATCAACTTACAATAATAATAGAGATCGGCCACCGCTCCTTGATCCTGATCCTGGGCTCCTCCTCTTCTTTGTCCTCCAACTGCTTTGCTTGAATTCTCCTTAGGCTTTGAGGAAAGGCTAAAGGGTTGGGACAAACGGATTCGGCAATTGGGCAGAGTTTCTTTGCTATAATTTTCCTTCCCCAAATAGTACCCCTACCACTTCTTTTATAGGCTAGAAGGAGCTAGGGTTTTGGATGAACTCTCGGCCATGCATGGCTGGGAGTTTCAGTTAACTGACCCATAGATTTTTGTCCCATCGGCAACTTTCCTGTTTTTGTGCTTTGTTAGGTAAACGCGGGCTGTAGTAGGCCAGCCAACGTTCCAACACGTGCAGTAGTAGGCCTGCCAGCATTCCAACACGTGCAGTAGTAGTTTAGGGCGCGTTTTACTTGACTTAAGAGGATTTTCAAGAGTTTATTCAACATGGCTTTGGCAATGAAGGGATATGAGTTGGCCTGATGCCATGTAAGCGTGTGTGGTGCAATTTAGGGTTATAACAACATCCCATAGTTATTGGGAGCATGGGGATTGGTAAAGTAAGTGAGTCAGCAAGTAATCCAAAGGGAGGAAATTTGCATGGGCAGTTACAACAATTTTAGACAATCAAGTTTTTAGTATGACCATCAAGTAGAAAAGAAGAGCTTGGAGCTATAGCAACCATGGAGGGTGAATTCAAGTTAGGGTTATTGATTAATCCAAGTTAAGGTTATTGACTAATCCAAAATTAGTCATGTGAGACTAAAGTAAAGTTTGATGAAAATGCTAGTTAGGGTTACAGGTACATAGTTATGATTATTTCAAGTTAGGGTTATTGACTAATCCAAAATTAGTCATGTGAGACTAAAGTAAAGTTTGATGAAAATGCTAGTCTCTTGTTGTTAAAATTAATGAAGGTTTGTAGGTATGTGATCATATAAACCAGGTCTATTACAAAGTTACAAATCAGATTTGGATGATGAAATTGATGAGGGATTATGGTTGAGGTACATGTTGGGTACATGGTTGAGACAAATAGTTGATGAGTTGGCACATACATGAGGTGTATAGTTGATAATGTTGGTACATCTTGATGAGTCACAGTTTATGTGTATTCGATGCATGATTGGTACATATTTGATGCATGGTTTATGCACTCGTTGATGGTACATGTTGAGGTACAGATTGGTGCATGGCTGATACACTTGTTTATGGTACATGTTGATTACAGGTTGTTTGGATGGGTTATTGTGACTTGTTATTTGTACAGTTTTGGTGCATGGTTGATGCATTTGTTTATGGTACAGGTTGAGGTACAGATTGATGTATGGTACATCTTGGCACAGGTTATTGGTACATGTTGTTATAGGTTGATTACAGGTTGATTGGTACAGGTTTACATCAGTATATATCATAGTGATAGTGTGACAATGGTTCCATCATTATACTTCTACGTCAGGGACGATTGGACGGGGCAAGGACAGGTGGTTGTAGCCACCTTTCGGTTGTAGCCGGAGAACATAGGGGGTTGTATCCTCCTTATGGTTGTAGCCAGAGAATTGGGGAGTTGGGGCTTCCCTCAGGTTGTAGCTTGAGAAACTAGGGGTTTGGAGCCTCCTTCCAGTTGCAGCTGGAAAACAAAGGAAGTTGGTGCTTCCAATGAATGTAATTTTTAAATACATATAATAAAAATCATTCAATGGTTTTCTGCCGCTTTGGGTTTCCACGTAAAAACATTGGTGTACTATGTATTTGTATGATTACTCATTTGTTCATTGTTTATTTACTCTGCAATTATTGGGTGATAATGTTACATTGATATAACACTTTCTTTATATGGTTAAAAAGTATTTTATTCCCCTATTATTGATTCACCCCCCTCTCAGTAATCCAACAATTGGTATCAAAGTAGGTTCCTTCAGAAATTAGTTTAACCACTGAAAGGTAGATCATGGAGAGAAACAACATGTATAAAAATGTAATACCATGGTTTGATGGAAAGAAGTATGCATTTTAGAGCAGAAGGATGAAAAAATATATACAGGCAGAGGGATTTGAAATTTGGCAATCAGTTGTAGATGGATACAAAGAACTAGCAGTTCCGTCGACAAATGAAAGAGCAATAAAAATTGGGAAAAGTAATTCCAAAGCCACAAATGCACTTCTGAATGGTCTTTGTGAATTAATTTAAACCAAAGTTATACATTGTAAATCCGCTAAAGAGATTTGGGACAAGCTTCAAAATATTTATGAAGGAGATTCAAAAGTCAAAGCAACAAAGCTTCAAACTTACAGAGGTCAGTTCAAACAACTAAAGATGAAGGAACATGAGAATATTGCAGCTTACTTCTTACGAGTCGATGAAATAGTAAATGCAATCAAAGGATTGGGAGAAGAAATTAAATAATCTATAATTGTTCAAAAGGTACTAAGATATCTCCCTATGAGATTTGATCCTAAGATATCAACACTAGAAGAAAGACCAGATCTAGACTCAATAAACATGGACGAACTACATGGAATCTTCACAGCATATGAAATGAGAATTGAACAGGATAATCCATATATAAAAGAAGCATATTTCAAAGCATCCAAAAGGTAAAAACAAAAGGGAAAGCAAAAGGAAAAAGAACGTAGAAGCAACAGTGACATCTAGGAAGATGATGAAGAAATGACCAAATTTGTAAGAAGATTGAACAAGGGAACCAACGACAGATATAAAGGTAAGTTTCCGTTCATTTGTTTTAATGGTGATGGTATTGGTCATTTTTCTAACAAATTTCCTCATAAAAAAAATAAGAGGAATGATGAAGATTACTCAAATAGCAAACAAACATATTAAGGTAAAAGAACCACAAAGAAAGATTTCAAGAAAATCTTATGCACCAAAGAAGACATCTCCTCATCAAATGAAGATGAATTCAATGACAGTGAGACATAAATAGTTATATTCATGGAAGTATAAGAATCTGATAAAGGAGACGTCGAAGAAGAATATGAAGAGGTAGAAGTTGATTACCGAGAAGAATTTTTGTTGCCATAGAAGTTATAATAAGAGAAAACAAGAAAAACAAGAAGCTAGAAGCAGAACTCGACAAGAAAGAAGACACTCGGGAACTAGAACAAATGATCACAAATTTTAAGTTTCAAATAGAAGAAGATAAAAGAATTGAAGAAGCACTCAACTAACAACTAGAATAAAGAGACAAGATCATTGGAAATTTGGAAGCAGAGATTGTCACATTAATAAAGGATCTTCAAAAGAAAAATATGCATAACAACTCAAAAGTTTTGGATGACATTATCAATAGTCAAAAGCCTCATCATGACAAGTCTAGACTTGGATACAATCAGACAGAAAAGGGATCAAGCTCCAAAACAAGAAACATATCCAAAAATCTATGCAGAAACAATCAAAGGGGATAGGAAGACCTACAAGGAAGATTACAAGAACACTCCTCCACTGAGAAGATTCAGATTTCAGAATCAGCGACCAACATAAACATATAGGCGCCAGGAAGAAGAAGGATTCATAAGAGTAACTCCTTTCAGAAGATATTCAACTCCCAGGTATCAAACTATACTTTTTGGTTTATGTTATGCATGCAATAATTTTGGACATAAAGTTGTGAATTGTAGAGATAACAGCAGGAACATAAACAACTTTGAAATTTATGCACAAAAGGGTTATCCAAGAAGGCCTAGTGAAACACAAAAAAGAAGTTACAACAGGTTTGAATCATTGAGAACTGAAGTGGAATGATACAAGTGTAACAAATTTGGACACATGGCCAAATATTGCAGAATGACAGTCCCTCTTAGAGAATCAAAACATAAAAACAATAGTCACAGATAGGAACCTCAGAAGAGGACATGGATAATAAAGAAGAATCAATATAGCAATGAAGAATTCACACTCTCTCTATAAGCTAAGCAGAAGAAACATGGTTGGTATGTTGTTAGTGGTTGCTCAAAACACATGACAGGTGATAAAGACAAGTTTCTTACACTAAGAAAGGAAAGAGATGGATCAGTCTCCTTCGGAAATGATGGTTCAACTAAAATCATTGGAAAAGGCACAGTCATAATTGCAAACAAGAATACCAAGGCAGACAATATTCTACTAGTAGAAGATATAAAACATAATCTTCTAAGTGTAAGTCAAATGTGTGACCAAGGTCATAAAATCACTTTTGATTCACATAAGTGCAAGATAAGAAAAGAAGGTTCAAGAAAATTGATTGCAACAGCTGCAAGAAATTCAAGCAACATATATGTATTAAGTGAAATTGGAAATAAAAAGTGTTTTCTAGGAAAGGAAGATGAAGGTTGGCTATGGCACAAAAGAATGGGTCACATACACTTTGACAACCTTGTCAAAGTCAGCAGAAAGGAAGTCGTTAGAGAAATTCCCTAGATCACGAAACCAACCAACACTTTATGCAAGCATTGTCAACAAGGAAAGCAAACAAAGACCAAGTTCAAATCAAAAGAATACTCAACGACAAGACCACTAGAAATTGTGCATATTGATCTAGTTGGACCAACTACAACAAAGAGTTTAAAAGGTGAGAAATACTTCATGTTATTAGTTGATGACTATACAAGAATGAATGCAATTTTCTTTCTCAGGAATAAGTCATAAGATTTTGAAAACTTCAAGGTCTACAAGGAAATGGTTGAAAATGAAATGGATTCAAAAATCAAATGTTTGAGATCTGATAATGGAGGAGAGTTCACTTCAAAGGAATTTATGGACTACTACAATAGACATGGAATAAAAAGGCAATTCTTCATTTCTAGGACACCTCAATAGAATGGAGTTGTTGAAAGAAAGTACATGAAATGGCTCGAACAATGCTAATGGATTCCAAATTGACAGATATGTATTGGACACATGCAGTGCATACAAAATTTCACATTCAAAATAGAGTAATGCTAAAAAACAACACTGACAAAACTCCCTATGAGCTATGGAAAGGAAGACCAACAAATGTGAATTACTTCAGAGTATTTGGAAGAAAATGCTACATCAAAAGAGAAGATGGAAGAATGAGAAAATTTGACGCTCGTGTGGACAAATGAGTACGTGTTGGTTACTCAAGTACAAGAAAAACATACAAGTGTTACAATTTGAAGTTGAACAAAGTTGTGGAAAAAATCAATGTAACAATTGATGAAACAGGTGGACGAGAAATAAAGGAAGAAGAAAATGAATCAATGAAACAACTTTACGAAGAAGAAGCAGAAAATGAAGAATAAGTAGAAGGGGAAGATGAAAAGGATCAAATGGAAGTAGAAGAGAAAGTTCAACAAGTGCCTCAAAATATATCAGAAACAAAAATGCAGGAGTCGAGACTAAAAGAAGAATATGTTCACCAGAACAAATGCACCTAGCACTCTCATCTATGATTGAACCAAACAGTTTTGAAGAGGCCAACAAGGATGAATTTTGGAATAAGGCCATGGATGAAGAATTGGATCAAATAGAGAATAATGACACTTGGGAATTGGTTCCAAGACCAAAGAATAAGAATGTGATTGGCACAAAGTGGGTATTCAGAAATAAATTGAATGAATATGGAAAGGTTACAAGGAACAAATCCAAATTGGTATGTAAAGGATTTTCACAAGTTGAAGGAATCGACTTTGAAGAGACATTTTCCTCAATTGCCAGAATGGAAGCAATCTGATCTATTTTAGCTTATGCATGCTCTAAGAATATTAAAGTGTATCAGATGGACGTGAAATCGGATTTTATGAAAGAGGAACTTGAAGAGGAAGTCTACATTGAACAACCAAAAGGATTTCAGTTGTCAGAGAAGGTAGATTATGTGTGTAAATTGAAGAAGTCCTTGTATGGTATAAAACATGCTCCTAGAGCATGGTACTCTAGACTAGATAAATATTTACAACATCCAAGGTTCATAAAAGGAAGTGCAAACAACAACCTCTACATCAAGGTAACTCAAGATAGTATTTTATTAATTGAAGTTTATGTTGATGATATTATTTTTGGAAGTGATGATAACAGGTTAAGCCAGAAATTTGCAAAGGATATGCAGAATAAATTTGAAATGTCATTACTTGGAGAACTATCCTTCTTTCTGGGTATTCATATATGTCAAAGCAACCAAGGAATTTTTATTTCTCAAACTAAGTATATCAGAGAAATGCTAAAGAAGTTTAGAATGGAAGATTGCAAACTAGATACCACTCCTATGAAAACCAGTTGCAAGTTGAGCAAAGATGATGATTCAAAGTCTACATACCATAGGAAATACATGTCAATGATTGGTAGCTTACTATATGTGACAAAATCTAGACCAGATTTAATGCATGCAGTTGGACAGGTAGCATGATTTCAAGAAAAACCAAAGGAATCACATGTCATAGCAGTGAAGAGGATTTTCAAATATCTCAAAGGAACAAAAGAGTTTGGATTATGGTATCCAAAAGGAAAGGATCTATCACTTATTGCCTACACAGATGTAGATTGGGCAGGTTGCATTGATGATTGACGAAGCACCAGTGGAGCAATGTTCTACTTGGGTGAGTTTTTAGTATATTGGCTAAGAAAGAAACAATCATCAGTATCTTTATCTACATCCAAGGCAGAGTATATTGCAGCAACAACATGTTGTACACAGGTTCTATGGATGAAACAAACTCTGAAAGATATACAGATTGAGTATGATGAGCCCATTCCAATCTATTGTGATAATACAAGCGCCATAAGTATCTCAAAGAACCCTGTGATGCACTCCAAAACGAAGCACATTCCAATCAAGTATCAATTTCTATGCGAACAGGTTGCAGAGAAGAACATCAGAGCTGAATATGTGGGCACAAAAGAACAAGTGGCAGACATCTTTACAAAACCCCTTCCACGGGAAGCCTTTGAGTATATTTGTCAAAGACTCAGAGTAATTTCTACTCCAAAATGAATTCTTTTGAATGCTTATCTTAAATGTCTTAGATTTACATGAGGAAGCACCATAAAGAGGATAGTTCAGGTTGGAAGATATGTTTTAGGAAGAGTTTAGTGAGGGGAACTATCCCCGAGGATAGTTTAGTTAAGGGGAGCAACCCCAGATGGAAAGATACCTTTTCCATTGATGACAAAGGGGGAGAGATTTATCAGATGCAGGATATAAATGATTGGAGAGAGAGCACAAAGGCATGGTTCCAGGGGGATAAATGGTCACAGGGGGAGGATGAGTTATATGACTTCAGTATTGCATCAGAGTGTTTCCATCAATGCCAAAGGAGGATATTTTTTATTAATTGGGTTGGTTTTCATTGATGTCAACCCTTGAAGAAAGTATGGTACCGAATTTTGGTAGCACAAAGGTTTGAGTAATGGACCCAAGTTTGTTTGATGGAAAATGGTATGATTTTTTATATATTTGCAAGTAAGACTATTATAGATGGATAGTACATGTCATGCCATTTTCGGTGGTACGTGGAACGTCACATAACTCCTCACGGTTAGAGAGTTATGGCCATGTGAAGTTGGAGAACCCTCATGAGTCATCTAGAAGCCCCAAAAGGTCAAAGTAGTCAAAGTGTTTGCAAATAAGAAATTATTTAAATAATAAAGTGAAGTGAAGAGTTTACTATAATCCAAAGGGAGAAAATTCGCATGGGCAGTTACAATAGTTTTAGACAATCAAGTTTTTAGTATGACCATCAAGTAGAAAAGAAGAGCTTGGAGCTAGAGCAACCATGGAGGGTGAATTCTGGAGCATGATGGAGCATTTTTGGAGACATTTGGAGATGAACACCAAAGAGTCAGGTTGTCAGGCCTAAAGAGTGAACTCGTGTGTGAGTTGCACTATAAAAACACGTGTTTGTTGTTGTTGTTGGTAGTTTTCTTGGCAGTGAATTCCCTTCAGTTCCCAGTAGAGATATTCCTGGTTGTTGATTAATTGGGTTGGTTGTCATTGATGTCAACCCTTGAATAAAGTATGGTAGTGAATTCTGGTAGCACAAAGGTTTGGGTAATGGACCCAAGTTTGTTTGATGGAAAATGGTATGATTTTTGATATACTTGCAGGTAATACTATTCTATATGGATAGTACATGTCATGTCATTTCCGGTGGTATGTGTAACGTCACATAACTCCTCACGGTTAGAGAGTTATGGTCATGTGAAGTTGGAGAACCCTCATGAGTCATCTAGAAGCCCCAAAAGGTCAAAGTAGTCAAAGTGTTTGCAAAGAAGAGATTATTTAAATAATAAAGTGAAGTGATGAGTGTACTATAATTCAAAGTGGATACAAAAGAAATTATTTAAATAATAAAGTTAATGGAGAAAGTACTAAGTGGATAAGTAGTTAGAAGTCGGTTAGCCCTAAAATAAGGAAAGTGGTTTAAGAGATTTTAGAAGGTAAGTAATAAAGTGAAGTGATGAGTGTACTATAAGTAAAAGTGGATACAAAATAAATTTAATGGAGAAATTACTAAGTGGGCAATTGGTAGAAGTGGGTTAACCCTAAAATAAGGAAAGTGGGTTAAGATGGTTAAAAGGTAACCCCTTGAGGAAGCTACATGAAAGTATAAATAAGAGTCAAGGCTCTCTGATTTTCATCGCATTTGAGCATATTGAATATTTACAAGTGACGGAGATAACAAAAGGATATATAAGCTGAATTTCAGAGGGAAGGTGAAGTAAAGAATGCCGAAATTCAAAGGAGGATACATTATTTTGATGATGCTTTCTAAGGTATGTTATTTATAGGTCATCTCACCATTTTTGAAATAATTTTTTTTCTAGAATGATTCAGACCGTGAAATTTGGAGGTCATTGAGGAAACATATCCAAGTAGATATGATAAAAATTTCATCTTGTGGGTCGTTGTATTTTTTAAGTTACACTCCATGGAAAATAGGGTTTGTGGCTAGTCCTGAAACTAGTCTAAAACATGTGTTTCGAGTAAAAACGTCATAACTTCTTCAAAACAGATCCAAATTCACTAAGCCCAAATGTATTGGTTATAGTACAGTCTTTAGTATTCTTTGTACCATTTTCAAATTCATACAACAAATATTCTGTGTGGGGCATGCTCTACAATTTCGCTCTCTAGAATAAGCCAAAATTCAACAAGGTATGCCATTTTTGCTATAACTCCTTTTCTGAGAGGTTCCAAGTAGTGAAACCTGGAGGAATTGCATAAAAGACACTGAATAACATTGTGTACTATTTCCATATATTTATTCATTACATGTACATAGTTATGATTATTTCAAGTTAGGGTTGTTGACTAATCCAAAATTAGTCATGTGAGACTAAAGTAAAGTTTGATGAAAATGCTAGTCTCTTATTGTTAAAGTTAAGGAAGGTTTGCAGGTATGTGATCATATACACCAGTTTTACTATAGAGTTACAAAACAAATTTGGATGATGAAATTGATGAGGGCTTATGGTTGAGGTACATGTTGGGTACATGGTTGAGACAAGTAGTTGATGAGTTGTCACATACATGCGGTGTATAGTTGATGATGTTGGTACATATTGATGAGTCATGGTTTATGTGTATTTGATGCACGATTAGTACATATTTGATGCATGGTTGATGCACTCGTTGATGGTATAGGTTGGTGCATGGTTGATGCACTTGCTTATGGTACATGTTGATTACAAGTTGTTTGGACAGGTTATTTATACAAGTTTGGTGCATGGTTGATGCATTTGTTTATGGTACAGGTTGATGTATGGTACATGTTGGCACATGTTATTATAGGTTATTACAGGTTATTACGGGTTGATTAGTACATTTTTACAGCAGTATATCTCACAGTGATAGTGTGACAGTGGTTCCATCATTCTACTTCTATGTCAGAGCAGTTGGATGGGGCAAGGACATGTGGTTTTAGCCACCTTTCGGTTGTATCTGGAGAACATAGGGTGTTATAGAATCCTTTTGGTTGTAGCCATAGAATTGGGGAGTTGGAGCTTCCCTCAGGTTGTATCCTGAGAAACTAGGGGGTTGGAGCCTCCTTCCAGTTGCAGCTGGAAAACAAAGGAAGTTGGTGCTTCCAATGAATGTAATTCTTAAAGACATATAAGAAAAAAAAAATCGTTCTTTTCTCCCACTTTGGGTTTCCACATAAAATCACTAGTGTATTGTGTATGTGTACGATTTCTCATTTGTTCATTGTTTATTTAATCTGCAATTATTGGATGGTAATGCTACATTGATATAAAACTTGCTTTATATGGTTAAAAAGGATTTTATTGCTCTATTACTGATTCACCCCCCCTCTAAGTAATCCAACATTGGTTACCTATTCCAGAGACACCCTGATAAATAAATGGGACGCCCGAGGGACTGAGATCAGTGAAGGGGTACATTCCTTGGGTTGGGAAAGTCGAGAGGAAAAGAGTTGGTGGAAAATTGGGATAGTTGTAGGAGAATACCATTGGGTTGTGGGTTTTATGAGTTGTGAGTGGATAGTGAGAGACCACCCTCTTTTGTGGATTGCTAGCCCCAGCGTGAGGGTGATTTTTTATTGATATTTGGAACAACAAGTCTATGGTTGGGTGGAACATATGTCCCAAGCAACTGGTTGCACAACTACTTTAAAAGATAAGTGTTTTATCTATTGTATGTGTTTTATTTATGATTTAATTTGTTGTGCATCTATACTCTGTTTTTAAAAATGATTTATATGTTGTTGTATTTGAGTTACCAGTTGCATTTCATGTTTATTTTCACATGTTGTAGATGCATCAGATTAATGGTATCAGATAATAGTTAAATCCAGTTGTAATCTGTAGCTGGTAAGGTACCAGAAATTAGTTAGCAGAAAGATTTAATTTTTATGAGTATTCTAAGCGTAATGGACCTTAGTTGGTTTGGGGAACATTAGATCCATTAACTCAACATAGTTATTGGACCCTTCACCTAATATTGCTTTAAACCTTGTGTTGTGAGCATATGATAAATACAATATTCTACTTGCATTGTTGAAGGTTATAAACCTTGGCTCCATTGAAGAAATCCCAAAGCTAGGATTTATAAATAACCACTTCCTCTATGTTTCTAGTCATATTTTGCTTGGTAGGCTACTTAAAACTTGTATAAATAGATATAATTTGTGAGAAGAACTAAACTATTTTTCATTTAGTAATATTTATTCATAACTATATTTAATATATTTCTCATAGAAAATACATTTCAGAGGGTTCTTCTATGTTTGAGTTAATTTTAGTTTATTTCTAGAATGATTATTATTACATATTTAGATTCATTTTATTTTCAAAATACACAAGCGAAACTCAACTTAAATACTTTGTTTTATGATGATTTGAAAACAAATTAAATATTTTTGGAGTTATGAAAATAATAAATAAAAATTTATATATATTAGGATGAATCCATGAATTCTTCTCATTTTTAGGCAAACAAGGAAATAATCTTTGCAATCCATCAAGTAATAATCTCGAACTAGGTTTTAAGTTTTTGATCGCAATTTTGAGACTCAATGGGGGATTAAAAACTTGATAGAAAAATAAGACCTCAATCATGGGTTTAAAAGTCAATATATCTTCCCTATTTTCTAAGGTTTTCATGGAGTTACAACTTCAAAAAGGTGAAATCCCCTTCATTTGTTCCATGGAAGGTGGTAGAATTGGTGCTTGTAGATTAGTCATTGAACTCTCTATATAATGACATACAGGTTTCTCATTTTAGATTTTGTACTACATTTTTAATTTATTTTGTTCTAAAACTTATACAATTTTTTATCTCTCTCGAGTAGTGAAGGTCTAATATAAAAAATAAGTATCTTAAAAATTAGACGACACAAAAATTAGAAATTTCTTTTGGATATACGTGGATGTTTACTCTTCAAAAGGATATTTCTTTTTTTAGTTTTACATAAACGGGATTGTTTGAATATAAACATGTATAAAATGTGATTCAAAGGATTGTTTGAATACAAAGATGTATAAAATGTGATTTAAATGAGTGTTTGAATACAAAGATGTATAAAATGCAATTCAAATGTTAATTTATCAATGTGTAAAAATAATTAAAATTACAATTTTCTAAATTAACGAAAAATGGTCCATATACTACATTATGTGTAGATCGTAATAGGGGGGGTACAAGTGATGAGACAACCCACCCTCGACAACATATGGTACCATTCTACCCTATGTGTTGTCCTCCCATCCCTTCAGATGGAATTCATCACAACCATCCAAGTCACGTCACATAGGTTTCACACGCAAGAATTTTGGTGGATAATCAAGAGGCGACGATGATTGAGGACAACCTCATTCGGACCTCTCCCTAACATGATAGATATGGAAGCTCGCAGGATCTCCGGTTTAACCCATGCCTTGCCTTGCTATGATGAAGAGACTGCCTCTTCGGATCATCAATGCCCAGGTTTCAGAGGCAGGGCGGTGGTCCATTCAGGCCATAAATTTAAAGCCTTGGTCGAGAAATATTGTGGTCCTAAGCCTCTCCATTTTTTATCCTCCAGTCCTCCTTATCACCTATCATATTTCCCACACCTTCTATGTTTTTATCCATTCTCAGGTCCCCTTTGTCTTAGTCATGGCCCTATGAGGTATACATCCCTCCCATCCTCACTCTACCCAAATCCCTCGCCCCCACCTCTGTTCATCCAATTCAATTTGTGAATGAAGCACTGGAAGCGACTAAAACTTATGAAGACTTTGTTCCGGATGAAAACAAAGGTAAAATGGAAAATCTAGAAGCAAAGGTTCGACAACTTAGAGATTTTCATGACGATGAGGAGGTTGAAGATCAGATAGGCGATTTGATTCCATACTTGGGTTGCTCTCGAATTAGAAACCCAAAATTCTATAGGACCCTTGAATTATATTGACAAACTAAGACTTTGGTTTCCTTGGGAATGCTCCCCAAGGATCAAGACTTTAGACAGTTGAAATATAGACAGAAAGGTACTAGAGATTCAGACTACATATGTAGCTTAAGTCGTCACCTAGTTAGCTAATCGGTATGGATTCCATTTCGTCCCCCTATATGCAATTACGCTAAGGTCTAATTCTCCAAGGCTCCTGCTGGATGTGAGCTGGTGGACCTTACGAGCTCCCAAGTTCCAAATGCTAAATGAATTTTGGTTTTATTTTCCTTCCTATAGTTATGCTATCTAGTCTTTTAATTTTCAGTTATCAATTCAGACACTTAAATTCTATCAGAAAACTTTGTTTAAACCATTTAAGGCTTGGTTTCCCCACAGGGGTAGGCACCTTTTTTTCTTTTTGTGTCCCAAAGACTGTCATAATCTCTAGTAGGCCAAATCATCTGTACACTTATGTGTAATCTCTGTTAATTATTAATATAGTTGTTGATTTACAAAAAAACATTATGTGTAGATCATGCTTGTATGTTTTTTTTTTTAAAATATACATTTAATATTGAATCTATTGAGAACATAAATCACTTGTTCACTTTTCCAAAAACTTGCAAGTACAAACATGTAATTAAATGCAAATTTGACATATTAAATAACATCAAAATTCACAAGCTTATATCAATTTCAAAGGCTTTAATAAAAATATATATTAAAAGTCAATTTTTCATGGCTTCATTTTACTAAGAATAGGACACATCTTCATGGATTTGTCCACATATATATATATATATCAGAAGGGATATGATAAGATACTCCTATAGCCAAGGTGAATGTTGAAGTGGAGTAATGACACATTTAACTTGTAAGTAATTTGTAAGGCCATAAGAGCCATACTCTCTGCCAATTCCACTCATCTTGTATCCTCCAAGTGGAACATCTGCACCAACTGCAAGATAACAATTAATCCACACTGTTCCAGCTCGAAGAGATCTAGCAAGTCTATTTGCTATATCTATATCTTTAGTAATAATTCCAGCTCCTAAACCATAAATTGTTTTATTTCCTCTCTCTATTACTTCCTCTATAGTCCTGCACCACACAAATTAAAACTAACATTAGTTTTAAAGAAGTTTTGACATTATAAAAAAATRTGTAATGAACTACATTKATCATAMCTATTAATCATTTCAAAAATGAAGAGGAATACAAAGATTACAAATTCTTACTTAAACTTTAGGATTGACATAATAGGTCCAAATATTTCTTCCTTTGCAATCTGCATATCATCCTGCACAATTTTTTTTGAAATGATAACTATTTAGAAAATGCATGATTCTACATATACATTAACATTTTAACAAATATAAATTAGAAAAATAATACCTCAACATCGGAGAATATTGTTGGTTCAATGTAAAATCCTTTATTTCCCAAAGAATTGCCACCTAGTACTAAATTAGCTCCATCTCTCTTTCCGTATTGAATATACTCTAATATTTTTTCAAATTGCATCTTATCAATCTGCAATAAAGGAAAAAATAGTCATAAACCTACGTATACAACAAAACATCATTTATCTTCAATAAAGGAAAAAATATTCATAAACCTACGTATACAAGAAAACATCATTTAAACTAAAATATATAGAGAATATTTTTAAACATGCGTATATATAATATCAACCTCAATTTAAATAATCATTCATATTTATTACGATTCATTTTATTTTTATAAGTTTACATGGTCACGTAACTGACCCATGAGCCATGCAGCCCAGGGAAACCCTCTACCACAAAACGGTGGAGATGGTGTGGCAAAAAAATATGTTGATTGGCAAAGTGAGCTCGGAAAGGGAGGACTCCAAACATGAAAACAACAAGGAACACACGAAATTGTTGAACCAAGTCCTAAGGCGCCTCAGCAGTCTAGAAACCATTACCAAACTGCTAACTGAGGTCGAGAAGGACCAGAGAGCCAAGATGGAGTGGTTGGCAGCTCAATTCCACCTTTACCTATGCTATTCCCATCACATGGACATAATGCCAACCGACAGGAACGAAGCACCAACACACATCATAAAGACTCGCACAGTCTCCCAAAAGGAGGAAAACAATGACCAGGCAGATGAAGGAAAGAAACATATCATTATCCTGGACTAGTCTCTGGTTAGTTTATTGTCAAGTCAGTCGGGTCAATCTTGTGTCAGTCTCAACTTATGTTATTCTTGTTTTTTTTCTTTTCATGTATGTTGTGCTTATCTTGTCAAAAACAGGATATGGTAAGACTGGGTTGGTTTCCCATGGTGGCAGTCCAATCATACCCCTTACCTACTTCAGAAAATGCAACTTGGGAACCTCTGGCCTGGTTTCCTTATTGGCAGACCAGGGAGTTCCCCTTTTTTGTATCATAATCTTCTTTTAGTAATACAGGCTCTTAAACTCACTTACCAAAAAAAAAGTTTACATGGTCACGTATTGATTAAAAGATATTATTATTAATAATAGTCCTCGCTAACAATTATCCTTTGAAAATATTACTTGGGAAAACAATTATTTTTAAACTAAGATTATATCACATTATTTCACTATTATGTATAAAAATAAATATTTTAAAATTAAAAATACAACAAATTGTTTTAGTATTATTTATAAAAAAATGTTTTTTAAAATAAATCTATAACATATCGTTTCAAAATTTCTTGATTTTAGGATCTAATGAAAATTACACACTATAAAATGTTTACATATTCTATTACTTTATTTTTATTACACTAATAGTAATAAATTACTTACATGTTAGATGAAGAAAATAGTAACAAATAATAATAATAATATATGTTAGTCAAATAAAAATAAAATAAAAAAATCTCTAGATGGAGTGTTGGGGAGGAAGGGGATATTGGGGATAGAGCCCAATGACCACATGGACCCGTGGCAGGTACAAATGAGCCCACCACACCCTTTCATGCAACGCCTTGAGCATGAGAACATCAGTGCCCATCCTAGACTGTTAATGACAGAGTTAATGCGACTTGAGAGTGGCACATGTGCCTTGGACATCAGCCCCTCTTTGTTTATTTTTCGTGGAAGTATGGAAAGTGATATTTGACATGGGTTTTCTCTTCAGGACAACAGGTACAGAGTTGAATCAATGCAGGAGTCATTACCACCTGAGGCAGTACTTACGCCTCTTTCGTTGGATCCTCTAGGATAATTTACCAAGGCACAATGCGAAAGTCTCAAACTAAAGAAACTAGACCTGTGTTTTCACTCCGGGATGAGAGGAAATTTGAGTAAATCCAAGGCATCGCATCCAGGACTGGCTTCGAAGGAAACAATTGCGACATTTGGGTGCACTGTGGGTAGACACCATGTCCATCTCTAATTCAGATAAGATAGGGTTGCGGGTTTGATGGCACCACGACGAGGATACCGACGTGGATACAAGTGAGGGGAGGGTGCACCAGTGGAGCCACCCAACACCAACCCAGGAGAGGGGACCTCCAGTACCCATGTGCAGCGTGATTCCCAGGTCGTGGTGACGACATTCCATGTGGAAATCCTGCCACGCATTTTGGCACACCTAGAGGATGTGGAAGAAGAAATTTTTATGGAATGAAGGTTAAGGCCGAACCAAGAGGTGTACAAGGAAATTATCAACTGAATTTCATACATTGGTAGCTCGAGAGGTCATGAAACAAAATATTGGAAAATGATAGAATTGTACTGGCACTTCAAGATGTTGTTGGGCCAAATGTTGCAAACCAAAGAGGAAGCACAAAACACTATTCAATTGTAATTGGATGAGTTCCACCTACTACTCTAAGAAGTCTTGGCTCGACTCCTGAATTCAAGCTTCGCAACAATAGCTACAGTTTCAAAAATTACCCTGCCAACGATTACTAAGATACCTTAGGATCCCAATGCAACCTCACCAAATTAATGAATAGTATGTACTCCTTTTTGGTTTTCCATGTAATTATGGACAACAATAGATGTATGCCATAGCTTCTAGTAGACTTTAGATTTTTCTTTACAATGTTTATATAACTAGACAAGGTATAAGAAGGAACTTGGTTCAGACTCAATGGACTGAAATTTTATTCGTTTGTTGTTGGTCTGGTTTCTCAAGTGGAAGGCCGACAACAAACAATTTTTGTATGATTTTTCTACAACTAGATTAATATAAGTTGTTCTGTGTGCTTACAAAAAAAATAGAAATAAAAAAAATCTATATATATGAAAGAGAGATTTGATATGTACATCTAATATAAAAAATTGTTATATAAAGAAAGAAAAAATGAGAAATTCAAATTTACACAAACATAGAAATACTATAATATGATATTTACATAAAAATATTGTTACCCTTTTGTTCATCTTACCCTAAATCCATTTTAAATGATTAAGATGTAAAATGGATCTAGATTATTTAAAACTATCCATTTTTATCTTTAAAATATTTTGTTAATATTTTATAGAGAAAAATATGAAAGTAAATCTACTATTTTAAAAAATAATTATATGTTAAAATTTAGATTTCATAAAATTTACAATAAAATTCAATATATTGTGAAGAGTCCATATATTCATACTAATGTGTATAATAGAGATATTTATTTTATGTTTTCTTTTAACTTTATTAACTATTTTTCTATAATAAGTTAGAGATGAGAAGAATTCTTCATCAACTACAATAGTTAATTAAATCATAATAATCATACTAATAAATTATTCAATAACATTTTGAAATAACTATCATATATCTCAATTCTATATTTCATCCTAACTATCATATATCTCAATTCTATGTTTCATCCTTTTCAATTTATCTTTAATCATCATAACTTCTTTCTTTGCATGTAAAAAGTCCAAATATTGATTAAATTATGCAAATAGCCAAAATAATCTCATAACTCTGAAACTTAGGTATAATACCAATGATGCAAACAAAATTCTTTAATGTGTATTTACCCTATGATATTACAACTAGTGATCAAACAACAAAACATTCCAATTACTTCCATAAGTTCGTTGAAGGCAAGGTCTTAAAAGGTAATTCATTAAAACCTTAAATGTTATGACAATCTTTGTTTTAATATTGTAACAATAGTTGTTTGAATTTTAATGTCAAACTTGGCAGTTATGTCCTTGATATAGATATAGAGTAAGATCTACAATATTAAAGTTGAAATAATATCATATAAAATAATTTAAAGAGAGAATATAAAAATTGATATAAGTTAAAGTAGTCCGGATAGTCAAAACCTTTAACTTATTCTGTCAATAAGAATTTCTACAATACAAATGACAATTCTCACATTCTCTATATTTCAAATTGAAGTTTGAGAGGGCCTTATATTTCAAATTGAAGTTTGAGAGGGCCTAAAAAGAATCTAAGTAAATCAGAATTTCTACAATACAAATGACAATTCTCACAACGTCTATATTTCAAATTGAAGTTTGAGAGGGTGAATCCATGAAGTTTGAGAGGGTCTGAAGAGAATCCAAGTAAATCAATTTTGAGGATTATTTTAGATGATAAAGGAAATTTCAAGTAAATCAAGTTTAAGTAAGAATATCCTAAATGATATAGGAAATTCAATTAGATATTATGTAAAAAATATAAGGAAGTTTACCAACAAAAATTATGGCTTCACAAAATAATAGAGATTTCAATGGTTAATAATAGAATGAAATTCACAAATTATCATTGAAAACTCAAAAAAACTCTCATCTAACAATAAGGGGCATAATCTATTAGCTACGTGACACTTAAATCACCCTTTAAAAGAAATTAGTTTTGATAAGTTATTTTTTCAAAACTTCAAATATATTATAATTGAAAGTATGGAAATGGACCAGTCAGCACACACTTACAAATCTGACATAGAATTAAATTGAGGTAAAAAAATGGTATATTATAATTGAAAGTATGGAAATGGACCAGTGAGCACACACTAACAAATCTAACATAGAATTGAAATTTTGTGATTTTAACAAATTATGGTCTACTTGGTAAAACTTTTTGAAGGTCCTATGAAGAGAAAAGCACTTGCAAGAGAGGAGCGTTGGGGTTTGGCGAGAGGAATAAGAGAGCGAGGAGAGAAAGGTGTGATCACCATGGGCACACCAGGGGGCGGGGAGCTGACTCCCACCCCCCTCCTGTTACGACAGAGGAGTCCTTTCGAAAACTAATCGCTTCGCAGGGCAAGAAAGAAGAAACGCCTCTGGTCCCGAAGTTCATTAAGAAGCTTGATTCAATCTCCAAAATCACTCTGTCGGAGGAAAAACCCATCAATATTTCTCTGGATTTGGAAGAAAGAGGCTTGGTCGGTCAATTTATGGGGCTCTGGCATTCAATAAAAACCATCGATGACTGGATCCAGCGAAATTGGAGGTCGCTAATCCAGAGCAGCGTAATTTTTATCCAGTAGAAAGAGTTTTCTTCATCTTCAAGTTCATTTCGAAAGAGGACTGAGATCTCATCTTCAGAAGCGACTTTTTTTTCATGGGGACGCAAGGCCTATACCTTAACATATGGATGTCTGATTTTGACCCCTTAGTCGACGTCCCAAAGGAGGTATCGGTCTGGGTCTGTTTTCCAAACATGCCAGTTCATTGTTGGAACTACCAATCTCTACAAAATATCGGAAATGGACTAGGTCATTTCATAGACAAAGTGGACACCAAATCTCATTACTCTTGCGCAAGGATCTGCGTGGAAGTGGATCTTGAAGTTGGGCTACCATAAGTCGTTAAACTCATGGTGGGTGCATGGCATCATTTTCCAAAACTAGATTATGAACAAATGTTGTTCAAATGCAGAAGTTGCTATGAATATGACCATTTCCAAAGGAATTGCCCAAAGGCCCAATCGTCGGACAAGGAGGAAGGAGAAGGATGGCAACAAGTCAAAAAAGGCACAGCAACCCTGAAGCCAAAAGAGAAGAATAATGCAGGCCATGCTGCAAACCCTCCAACCATTCCTGAAGCTCAAGAAACACAGAAAGTAGCCTTGTCCTCGGGCAACGGCTTCGAGGCCCTGGAAGTACAGGAGAAATACCCAAAGGAGAAGGGAAAAGGGGACGCAGCCATCGATCCAGTAGCCCCTGAAGAAACCTCCAAGGAAAAGGAAACAGAAGAAGAACACATCATTCTCGGTTTAGAATCCGAAAACAATTCAGATGGTGGAGAAACGGAAACAAGCAGATCCCAAGCCACACCAAAAAAAGCCACCATAGGAAGGAAATCTAAGAAAAAGGAAAGAGAGGAAAAAACCTACCTGGACGTCCTACAAGGGTCCTAGAAAACACTCAAGGGAATGGTAAACACCCGCACCACAAGAAAGCAATGTCGGGCTCCAAAGGGAGCCACCACATCCCAAGAAAGTAAGTAATGAGACTCATCTCCTAGAACTATAGAGGGTTAGGCAACAAACTAAAAGAAGAATCCTTGAAAGATATCATTCGCATGACAATGCCTGAGATCCTTCTAATCCAGGAGATGAAGGTGGAGGACTTCGTTCTCCTCCAAGCAAGAAAAACCTTTTGGAAAAAGGGCCAAGGAAAAGAAGTGAGTGCAAGAGGTGCCTCAGGGGGAATCGACACCTTTTGGGACAGCTCAAAGTTTGACTTGCTAGAAGAGGAAAGTAACACCCACTGGATCTTCACCAAACTCCTCCATAAATACTTTGGTCATCAATTAAGTCTTTTCAACCTTTATGTTCTAGTTCTTTTTTCAGAGAAAAGAATCTGTTGGGACTCCTTAAATTCCTTCCTGAGCCTGCACAACCCCGAGAATATCATAATAGCAGGGGACCTCAATATTACACACTCTTTAATGGAGAAAAAAGGGGGCTCCCCAGTCAGAGATCCAGCAAGAGAGTGGGTGGAAGCCCTCGTTCTGGATTTGAACTTGGAAGATATCAATCCAGTGAAAGGGAAGTACACCTGGACAAATAAAAGATTGGGTTTGGGTCACATTGCAGCATGCCTGGACAGGTTCCTCGTCCATTCTACCTTCCTAACCCTCGGATTAGTGGCCACCTCCAAAATCCTACCCAACTATGTCTCAGATCATAAGCCTATCCTCTTGGATCTCTCATCATATAAAAACTTTGGCCCCGTCCCATTCTGATTTATCCCGATCTAGATTCACCAAGAGGGGTTTCAGGAGATCGTTTCCAATGCCTGGAGTGAGCAGGTCCAAGGCTCCCTGTTCTACATGTGGGAAGAAAAAATTCAAGCCCTCAAGAGAGACCTAAAAAGTTGGGCAAGATCCATCAAGTCCCCAACCTCCAAGAGAAAATACGCCCAGAAAGCTCTCGAGACCCATGAGTTGGCCCTGGAAGAGGTCGAAGTGACTCAAGAGTTGTTAAACCAAGAAGCTAATCTCCAAAAAGCGCTTCACCAGGCATGTAGAGAGGAGGAATAATACTGGTGCCTGAAATCCAGAAGTCTCTGGATTCAAGCCGGAGACAAGAACACGAGTTATTTCCACAAGCAAGCTGAAGCTCGAAAGCAATTTAAAGAGGTCAATGAAATCCAATTTCAGGGGCAAGAGATAAAAGATTTTAAAGGCATAAATCAAGTTACACATGATTTCTTCAAAGACCTGTACTCGGCTCCTTTTGAGGATTCCATTGATCCCAACTCCTATCCCTTATCTCTAATCCCCCAACTAGTGCAGAATGAGGACAACTTGAGTCTAATGGCTCCAATACAACTGCAAGAGCTCAAGAAAGCGTTGGATCACATGGAAGCTTATAAGGCCCCTGGGCCTGACGGCTTCACAGCTCGCTTCTACAAATTTTGTTGGCCAATCATCAAGGATGACCTACTAAGAATGGTCAGGAAATCCCAAAACTGTTTCAAAATTGGGGGGAGCACAAACTTAGCTTTCTTAGCGTTGATTCCAAAAGAAAAAGGGGCGAGCAACTTCAGTTGATTCCATCCAATCTCCCTTTGCAACACAGGATACAAATTTGTCACCAAAATCATCACCAACAGGCTCAAGAAAATTATGCCAGGCATCATCCCATAAAACCATGGTGGCTTCATCAAAGGGCGCCAAATTTTGGACAACATAGTGCTGGTCCAAGAAGTAATCCACTTGAGCTGCCAGCGCAAAGAAAAAGGTATGATTATTAAGATAGACTTAGCCAATGCTTTTTATAGAGTTAGACATGAATTCCTCTTCAAAATAATGGAGAAAATGAGTTTTGCTCAAAAGTTCATAAAATGGGTTAAAGCTTGTATATCCTCTCCTTGGATTTCCCCATTGGTGAATGGTCGATCAGTAGAGTACTTCCAAGCCTCCATGGGATTGAGGCAAGGGTGTCTGATATCGCCACTGTTGTATACCATCCAAGCATCAGTTCTAAGCTTCTAGCTGGAATACTATCAATAGATCTATTCCCTCTTGGGACTCAAAATGGTGACAAATGTCAAAGACATCAATCATGCATAGTTTGCATATGACACCCTTCTTCTTGGAGGAGTTAGTGTCCCCTCTGCGAGGAATTTTAAGCAGGAGCTCGATCGGTACAAAGAAGTCACAGGTAGCAAAATCAACTACCAAAAAAGAAAAGTCTATGGCTGGAATTGTTCTCCAAGAGAGATGCTTGAAATCACCAGAGCATTAGAAATGGAAGGCTCAATGACCTGGGATTCGTTCAAGTAATTGGGAATTCCAATTTTAAAAACTAACCCCAAATTGGCCCATTGGCTTCCCCTTCTGGACAATCTGAAGCTCTGCCTCCAAGCATGGGGAGCCACATGGTTAAATCTTGTAGGGAAAGTGGTTCTGCTGAAATCTATCCTGACAAGTCTCCCTATCTATCAAAACTTAATCCTCCTTGCGCCAAAAACCATCGTTATCAAAATAGATGTCGTGCTGAGAAGATTTATGTGGGAAGGTGGAAGGAAAAACGAGAGGAAGCTCCACTTAGTAAGCTAGGAAAAAATCAAGAAGCCGATTCTAGAAGGCAGCCTCCAAATCTGAGATGTTGCTACCCAAAACCTGGCTTTGGGGGCCAAACTTCTGTGGAACTTGATATCCAACAAATCTTCCTGGAGCATGGAAGTTCTGTGGAAAAAATACTTCCTTGGGCAGTGTATCAGATGCTTGGATCACCCTCCAAAAGTCCTTAGAGGCTCGCCAATTTTCACGCTCTATTTCAGGGCCTTAGAACTCTTCAAATCCAATCTGACTTGGATTCCTAGCAATGGGAAACGCATAAGGGTCTAGGAGGATTCAATTCTAGGGGAGTCGTCGATTGATCACCAGGAAGGCTTGGCCAATATAAAAATCTGGCTCCACTCCAACAACCAACTCACTCTTTAGGACATTCCTTGCTGGGAGGAGGACGAGGACGGTAGTTGGAAATATTGGGACTTAAGGAACTACCTAGAAAGACTTGAAAATGAAGCCAAAATTCTTCTTGAGGAACTTCAAGGGAAATCACCCCTTAAAGCCTCAACCAAGGACAAAAGAGGTTGGGGCACAACCACCGAAAAATACTCTGCAGCTGCAGGCTACAAGTTTCTACAATCAATTCCACACGTTCCCCCTGATCCAACGCCATGGAAGACAATCTGGTCCTACAAATCGATTCCCAAAATCGACATGTTCATTTGGACGATGGCCCACAAAGGCATTTTTTCAAGTGAAAATCTAAGAAGAAGAGTTTGGCAAGCCCCTTTAAGATGCCCTGTTTGCATTATTGAGGAAGAAACCACATAGCACCTACTACTCAATTTCCCCTACGCAAAATAGGTTTGGGATATTGTCGTGAAGCTTGGACCAAACCAATTTTCTCTCCCTCAAATGTATCTGATCTCCTAAGCAGTTGGGCGAATCGCTCCCCATTCTCTCTGAGACAAAATGACCTTCTCAAAACTAGTTGGATGTGGCTTCCTAAATTTGTAATGTGGAAAATCTAGTTGGAAAGAAACAATAGGATTTTCCGCGAGAAAAACTGCAACCCAATCCAGGTAGCAACCAAAGCCAAGGCACTACTAAGCGAGGCTCTAGACTCTCAGACCAGGCTCCAAAATGCAGACACTTTGGATCCAGATGAAGATCATTGGCTTAAGGAGTTCGCCCCAAACCATCAACACAGAAAAACCACCAAGCCAGTCTCGAGAGCAAGCTGGGAAATAAGGTTGGAAGAACAAGACTTCATAAAGTGGAGGTCTTCACTGAAAAAGCATAGTTTTTTTTTTACGGTGCTTCGAAAGGAAACCCAGGAGCGGTAGGTGGGGGAGGGATCCTCCTAGGCCCTTCTGGCACACTGGAGGTATCCTTCTCATGGGGACTGGGCCATGATTCTAACAACAAGGCGAAGGCTCTTTCCCTCTGGGAGGGTCTTAGGCTAGCTTCTGCCAAGAACATTTAGAACCTGGTGGTCTTTGGAGACTCCAGGGTAGTTATACAGGCTCTGAAGACACAAAGGAGGCCAAACCATCTCAGACTAAGACAAATTCTCAGGAAACTAACTCTTTTATTTCATAGTTTCAGGGAGGTCAGCTTCTTCCACATCTTACGGGGGCTAAACACGCAAACAGACATCGAAGAAAATAAAGGAGTGCTCATGAACAAGGGCACACTAACAGTGAATGGGGTTGAAACGATTGCAATCATCCCCTAGAAATGGAGGATATCGAAGGGGTAGGCCGAAAACCTAGCAGATCCAGTGAACAAGGCAAGTCAGAACAGTCATTCAAACCTCCGCAGGCAGAGACCTGAATCCAAGGCCCGATTTTCTGGCAAGTACCAACACCTGGTGTTTTTAGTACTCTTTCCGGTCAGAGTTAGGGAAGGAGGATGGGAGGACCATATTGAGGTGCGAACCATCGTCTCAGCAAGGCCGCCAAGAGTCACGAGGATATTGTGCACACAAAGGCTATTTCTTCGACCGAGATAATCAAGGATGCAGGATTGTTCAGTCAAGGCCAAAATTAGGAAGCATTATGGTCATTGAGAGCTCTGAGATTTCACAAATGGCTTCAATGGCTTCCAGGGCTAATCCCCGGCCAACTCTGGAGGAAAGGATGGCAGAGTTGCAGATGGAGCTCAAT
The DNA here is from genome assembly GCA_009831015.1 of Picea engelmannii. NCBI lineage: Eukaryota > Viridiplantae > Streptophyta > Pinopsida > Pinales > Pinaceae > Picea > Picea engelmannii. The sequence goes on along the minus strand of ML782544.1, from coordinate 2,290 downwards.
AGGCTGAAGGCCTTGGTCAGGGAGCAAGCAAGGATCATGTTGAATATGGATAACTCTGGAGCAAGAAGATGTGAGCTCCTTGACCAGGATCTCATCAGGCTGCACGAGGAACTCACAAACGCCTCAGATGCCCAGTTCAAAGATGTTGCCAATGTTAATGTATATTTCGGGAATCGTCTAAGCAGTCTTGAAGTCAAAGTATATAAGCATTCTGGAGAATGACCTAAAGAAAAGAATGTGCAAGTGAAGAAGGAAGAAATATAATCTTCCTTTCTATTTCTACTCAGTCAATGCAACGGTTTCTCCTGGTAGGGTATAAGGTTCTCCTTCCAGTAGTGGCAGCTATGCTTTGTCCCCTTTCATCCAGCCATGCTTCTATATCCTGGGCAATTTTGGCTCACCTAGAAAGCTGAACATCAATCAACGACTCATAGTCTTAGTTAAATTCCTAAGTTGTAAAGCACCCGACAGCTGGTTTCCCGGTCCTTAATATAAAATTAACCGTTATTGTCAAAAAAAAAAACAAATCTGACATAGAATTAAATTGAGGTAAAAAAATGGTATGGTATAGAGGAAGTATTTACAAAAGTTTCAAAATTCTTAAAAAATAATCAACAACATCAGATCATCATGGAAAAAAAGAAAATTAAATAGAAAGGAATGAAATCCCATATAATTTAGTTTAACTTGATACTTTAAAAGGACTCAAAGATACCAAAGCCCATGGAAACGATGATTTAGTTTAACTTGATACTTTAAAAGGACTCAAAGATACCAAAGCCCATGAAAACAATGGTGAATTAAAAGAAACATCTAATTAACAACATTTAAATTCATTCCAACCTCAAAACCTAAATCTTTGGCATTATGAAATAGATCCTCTATCATATACCAAATTCAGATTAAACATAAAGAAGAAAATTCTCCACCTTTTGTAAGAATCTATAATCTTCATCTTCAAAGTGAATATATAGGAGTTAAAAAATATATATTTAAAACATAATAAAAAATTATTTGAAATTTTATTGAACATTAAAAACAAAAATATTCTTAATTTTTTTTTAATGAAAAAACCCTTATATCATCCTACCTACTAAATCTACAACCAATAAAATAATATAAATGTAAAGGATCCAATGATACCTTTGAAAAATAACAACTCAATGTTGGACCTAATAAGAATAACAGCTCAATGTTCAATGTTGTGGACCTAATAAAAATCATAATAATATATATATAATACCAACTATCATATTTATGGAAACGAAATTGGCCATATACATAACAGCTCAATGTTGAGAACCTAACATTCATGCATGAGACCATATCTATGGAATTGTGAAGGGACCTATCATTCCATATCTATGAAAGTTCAATAGCACAAATTGACTCTATGTATTACTTCCAAATAGATATGAGATATTCATCATATTTTCTTTCAGAGATATTCATATTACTGGCATGGGAAATTGAATGTATATTAATAAGTTTAGCCAACCAAACAAATTGAATGTATATTAATAAGTTTAGCCAACCAAACAGGATAATATTAGTCATGTATCCCTTCTCAATTTAACAAAGCATGTGGCTCTTTACTATTTTTGTGTATGTGGAATTAAGAACCAGATTAAAACCACATCCTTAGAGTTCATATTGTAAACTTTCCACATTGACAATATAACAGTGAGTCTATTTAATCTTTAAAAAAAAAAATACATGGTAAAGGAAGATTTTCTACATGTAAATTTAAATTTCAATGATAATATCAACCAAAACATCCTAAAATTTTTCCATAATCATCAACAATTATGAAAATCTACATTTTGCATCAATCTTTATTTTTAACACTTTGATACGGTTGCTATTGCCAATTTTTTTCTTTCAATTATACTAATAATTGGAAAAATGATTATATTCACAAAACAATCCATGCATGGTTTACCTGAGGGCCGTGTTGGACTCCTGGCTGAAAAGGGTCGCCCACCACTTGCTGTTTTGCTCTTGCCACCGCTTTCTTCACAAATTCATCATAAATGCCTTCTTGAACAAACACCCGTGACCCTGCCAGGCATACTTGTCCCTGCCATGCATACCACACGAAATATTAATGGTTAGTATTCATGAGCTTGCATCTGCTCTGCAAGTTACCAATTTTTTATAGTTAGTATTCATGAACTTGCAACTGGTCTGCATGTATGTTTACCATGTTAGTATATACTGCAAGATGGGCAATATTCACAGCTTTATCAACATCTGCATCGTCCATAACAATGAGAGGGGATTTTCCACC
>ML782543.1:946338-971928 GCA_009831015.1 Picea engelmannii | reverse complement strand
GTAACAGTAACTTATATATTTTTACTCTGCGAATTAAGTGTGTTTAATCCTGGTTAAATGCATTTGTTTTTAAATCCATGTAATGAATGGTGAACCGAGAGGTTAGGGTGAACCTGGGTAGTGAATAGGTACACTACAATTTGAACCTTCAAATTTTTCATCATTTGTTCTAGTTCCTGGGTGTCTTCTTTCTTGTCTAGTTCCGCTTGTAGTTTCTTGTTTTTCTTCTTTTCTCTTCTGATAACTTCTATGGCACACAACAATTCTTCTCGGTAGTCAACTTTTTTCTCTTCATATTCTTCTTTGGCCTCTTCATATTCTTTTTTGGAGTCTTCTTTATCAGAGTCTTCTACTGCCATGAATAGAACTCTTTTTGTCTCACTGTCACTGACTTCATCTTCATCTGATGATGAGATGTCTTCTTTGGTGCATAAGTTTTTCTTGAAAACTTTCTTTGTGGTTATTTTTCCTTTATATGTTTGTTTGTTATTTGAGTAACCTTCATCATTTTTCTTTTTCTTATGAGGACATTTGTTAGCAAAATGACCAATACCATCACAATCAAAACAAATCAAAGGAAGCTTACCTCTATACCTGTCGTTGGTTCATTTGTTCAATCTTCTGACAAAGTTGGTCGCTTCTTCGTCATCTTCCAAGACGTCATTGTTGTTGCTATGTTCTTTTTCTTTTTGCTTTCCCTTTTGCTTTGACCTTTTGGATGCTTTGAAGACTGCTTCTTTTATATATGGTTTTTCCTATTCAGTTCTCATTTCATATGTTGTGAAGATTCCATGTAGTTCATCCATGCTTATTGAGTTTAGATCAGCTCTTTCTTCTAGTGCTGATATCTTAGGCTCAAATCTCATAGGAAGAGATCTTAGTACCTTTTGAACAATTACATATTCTTTGATTTCTTCTCTCAATCCCAAGATTGCATTTATTGTTTCATCGACTCGTAAAAAGTAAGTTGCAATATTCTCATCTTCCTTCATCTTTAGTTGTTCGAACTGATGTCTGTAAGTTTGAAGCTTTGTTGCTTTGACTTTTGAATCTCCTTCATAAATATTTCGAAGTTTGTCCCAAATATCTTTAGCGGATTTACAATGTGCAACTTTGGTGAATATCGATTCTCCAAGATGATTCAGAAGTGTATTTATGGCTTTGGAATTATTCTGACCGAGTTTCACTGCTTTGTCATTTGTCGGCGAAACTGTTGGTGTTGTGTATCCATCTACAATTGATTGCCAAATTTCAAATCCTTGTGCCTGTATATATGTCCTCATCCTTATGCTCCAAAATGCATACGTATGTCCATCAAACTATGGTATTCCTTTTTTATACATGTTGTTGCTCTCCATGATCTGCCTTTCAGTGGTTAAACTGATTTCTGAAGGAACCTGCTCTGATGCCAATTGTTGGATAACTGAGAGGGGGGTTGACTCAGTAATAGAGCAATCTAATCCTTTTTAACCATATAATGCAAGTGCTATATCAATGTAGAATTATCATCCAATATTTGCAGAGTAAATAAACAATGAACAAATGAACAATCATACACATACACAGTACACCAGTGTTTTTACATGGAAACCCAAAGCGTGAGAAAACCACATAATATTTTTTCTTATATGTCTTGAATAATTACATTCATTGGAAGCACCAACTTCTTTTGTTTTCCAGTTGCAACTGGAAGGAGGCTCCAACCCCCTAGTTTCTCAAGCTACAAACTGAGGGAAGCTCCAACTCCCAAATTCTATGGCTACAACCAGAAGGAGGCTACAACCCCATATGTTCTCTGGCTACAACCACCTGTCCTTGCCCCGTCCAACCACCCTGATGTATAAGTAGAATGATGGAACCACTGTCACATTATCACTGTGAGATATATTGTTGTAAACCTGTACCAATCAACCTACACCAAACAACCTATACCAACAACCTAAACCATGCATCAACCTGTACCTCAACCTATAATCAACCTATACCATAAACAAGTGCATCAACCATGCACCAACCTGTACCTCAAACTCAACCTCAACCACAATCTCTCATCAATTTCATCATCAAAATCTTATTTGTAACTCTGTAATAGAACTGGTGTATATGATCACATACCTGCAAACCTTCCTTAACTTTAACAACAAGAGACTAATATTTTCATCAAACTTTACTTTAGTCTCACATTACTAGTTTTGGATTAGTATCCAACCCTAACTTGAAATAATCATAACTATGTACCTGTAATGAATAAAGATCTTAAAATAGTACATAATGTTCTTCAGAGTGTTTTATGCAATTCCTCCAGGTGTCACTACTTGGAACCTCTTAGAAAATGAGTTATAGCAAAAATGGGATACCTTGTTGAATTTTGGCTTATTCTAGATAGCGAACTTGTAGAGTGTGCCCCACATGGAATATTTGTTGTATGGATCTGAAAATTGTACAAAGAATACTACAGAATGTACTCTAACCAACACATTTGGTCTTACTGAATTTTGATCTATTATGAAGAAGTTATGAGGTTTTTACCCAAAACACTTGTTTTAGACTACTTTTAGGACTAGCCACAAACCCTATTTTCCACGGAGTGTAACTCCAAAAATACAATGACCCACAAGATGAAATCCATACCACATCTACTTGGATATGTTTCCTCAATGGCCTCCCAAATTCATGGTCTGAATCATTCTAGAAAAAAAATTATTGCGAAAATTATGAGATGACCTGTAAATAACATACCTTAGAAAGCATCATCAAAAGAATTTATCCTCCTTTTAATTTCAGTCTTCTTTACTTCACCTTCCCTCTGAAATTCGACTTAGATATCCTTTGGTTACCTCAATCACCTGTAGATATTCAATATTCTCAAGTGTGATAGAAATGAAAGAGCCTTGCCTCTTATTTATACTTTCATGTAGCTTCCTTAGAAGCATCTTCTAGACCACTTTGTCCACATAATCACCTATGTCCAACTTTGTGCAATTTGCCACTTGTCCATATATCCAATAGCCACTTGACTACTTAACCCATTTTTCCCATTTCAAGGTTAACCTTCTTATAACCACTTTCCATAATTAGAAATTTATCCATTTAAATAATCCTCCTTGACTTTGTCATTTCACTTTATTATTTAAATAATCCTCTTTGACTTTGTCACTTCACTTTATTATTTAAATAATCATCTTTGACTTTGTCACTTCATTTTATTATTTAAATAATTTCTTCTTTGCAAACACTTTGACTTCTTTTACCTTTTGGGGCTTCAAGCCAACATATGAGGGTCCTCCAACTTCGTAGATAGATCTACTATCTAGAAATTTTGACAGTTTTTTAATTGACTTTGTCAATTTCATATTTGCACATAAACCTACTAGGGATAAGGTAATAATTGTGTATATTTCTCCCCAAGTATAAAGCTCATAAGGTTGAACAAATCTTTTTGTACTTTCAAGTATTCAACAAATTTGATGGGGAGAGAAGCAAGATATACTTGCTTCCAGAGATGATTTTTTTTATCTTTCACCTCATATATCCTTTGAGTCCATTTTCTCTGAAAATCATCATAATTGGGCATTCTTTTACATTTCATTCCCATTAAAATTATGACATGTTTATCAGAGAGCTATTTCTCTGTTCCACACCAATGTTCAAGAATGAATGTAGTTAATGCACCTATCATATTATTTTCTACTTGGCCATCTTCTTTAAAAACTGTATCACCATTTTCATCTTCGACTTCTTCTTTTTCCATTTTTTCAACTAGTAATATGGATTTATGAGAGGAACAAAATGAATAATAGATTGAATACCATAACACAAAGATACAGAGAACAACAACTATATCCAGTGAACAATAACTTCGATTGAATAAATAAAATAGGATGAAACTGTAAAAATGCAGAACTGAAACAACTTGCTCGGATGGTGGTAGTTATCTATGAGAAGAGATGTGGCTGCTACGCGCATCCATCTGAAAAGAATGGTTACAATGAGGCTCCAGAGGACTTTTAACATTACTCATGAATTCCAAAACCCTAGACATCCAAAAACCTAACCCTAGGAGATGAAACGCCAAAAGTTATGTGGGTTTCGATGGGTATTTTGGTACCTCAACCTCCCAGGGTCGTAACTTTTGCATACGACCTCTATTTTAGGCGCGTGATAGCCCATTGGAAAGATATTTTTGAAACATATACATTCTATTGTTAAAATATGACTTCATCTACAGTTTGACTGTGGCAAGACAAAAAAACATTGTTTAGGGCCTCAAAACGACCCTAGAAGTACATAAAGATGTACTGACATGAAAACTTCCAAAATAAGCCAGTTGGATTAGGTGGGAGGCCACCAATATCCACCTGGAAGCTGTGTAGGGCTTTAGAAGGCCCCAGAAGTGTAGAAACCACAATTACAAAGAATTACAAAAGAACAAGTTGAACTAAAAAATTTCAAGAGGATCCAGTTAGAATAGGTGGGTGGCCACCAATATCCACATGGACCGGTCCTCCCCCCTTAGGAAGCAATGGTATCCATTGCATTGAGTGCCCCCATCAGGTAAGGAAACTTCTGTTAAATTTTGCCCCGAGTGAGCCACTTGCCTTGGTGTAGGAGCTCCCCTGCCTTGACAACCTAATAAAGTTGGATCCTCTGCTAGTGGGTTCCCTTGACCTGTGTGTCCACCATCTAATCAGGGGATGATTGTTCCATGCAGTTAGGGTTGAGCTCTATTTGTGTCAATTGTTCTGCGATCTCTGAGGTGTCCAACAATGGTGGAAAATATGGTTGAAGGAGGTCCACATTCAATACTGGATGCAAACCAAGAAAGGGTGGAGCGTTGAGCTCAAAAGCATTGTTACCCACAACCTTGGTGATAGTGTAAGAACCATAGAAAAGTGGGCAAATCTTTCGATGGGGCCCTGTAAGGCACTCTTTTTGCAAATGTAACCATACCTTATCTCCAACCCTAAACTGGTGCGCTACCTGGTGTTGATCATGGCGCCGCTTGTACTTAGCATTGGCTTTCTACAAAATCTCATGGACCTGTTGGCGGATGTGCTGAATCTGCTCAATGAACCTGGTGGCTTTGTCGGCCTCAGACTGAACATGGGAATATTTTTCCTATGTGGTTGCACGAGTAGTACAACATCAATGGGGCCCAAGGGTTGGAATCCCAGCCCCACCTGAAATGGGATATGGTCTGTGGAGCTATGGAGATCCTTGTTGTAGCTGTGTTGAATATAGGAAATATTCTCATCCCATGTACGCAGATTCTTAGAGTTGTACATGCGCAGGATGTGCACAATCATCTTACTGGCGGCCTCTGTCTGGCCATTGGTTTGGGGGTGGAAAGCAGTGGATTTAGTGGGCTTGGTGTCCAACAGTGACCAGAGACTTGACCAAAATGTGATGAGGAACCTGCTGTCTCGATATTAGGTGATGGTCTGTGGTATCACAAAATGGACCCACACGCGTTCGAATAAGAGCTTGGTAGTATATGTCGTTGCGATGCTCTTCTTGCAGGCTGTGATAATGACCATCTTCGAAAACCGATCAACCACCACAAATACACAATCATTAATGTGCTTGGTGGACAGAAGGATAGACATGTAATCCATCGAGATGGATTCTCAAGGCCTCTCGGGAGTAGGAAGAGGGGTGTATAAGCCTTGCTTCTTGATGGTTGGCTTAGAAATAGTACAGGCAATGTAAGATCTGATATACTTGATGGCGTCTTGTCGAAGTTTTGGCTAATAAAAATGTTTATGTAGAACGACCACAGTTTTATCCACACCAAAATGTCGTGCCATCTGATTGTAGTGAGCCTCCCAAATCATCTTTTCACGCTCGCTTGTGGGAACACAAAGGTGGCCCAAATGGCATAACAGTTCACCATGGACGTGAAAATCGGTGACATTCACTTTTGTACCCAAGAGCTGATAAGTGGTGGCAAAGTCAGGGTCACGCTGATAAAGTTGGGGCCACTCAGATGCTTCATTCCCACATGAATGTAGCACTATGGTGAGTGCAACAACAGGAGGGCGACTGAGGCAGTCAACGACACAATTTGTGCTCCCCGTTTTATACTTGATGTTGAGATGGAACTGTTGTAGGTATGTGGACCACTTTTCATAGCGGTTGTTCTGCAACTTCCTCTGTGTCTATATGAACTATAGAGGCTTGTGATCAGTGTGGATGATTGTTTCCTTTCCTAGAATGTAATGTTTCTATTGACGATGAGATTGCACAATGGAATACATTTCTTTGTCATAGGTGGAGTATTTCCAGACAGTATCTGAGAGTGTCTCTCTATGGTATGCTACTGGATGACCATGTTGATGTAAGTTTTAAACCTGTGAAGTAAAACAATGCATATAGATTCTTAAGCAATACAGAAATTAATCAATGGCTCATACACAGAGTACACAAAGATTTTATACCGGAAACCCTCAACCGGGAAAACCTTTCTTATTTTCATTATATCGAATTTCACCATTCACCATACAATATATACAATGTTTTTAGGTATTCCGTAGATACCAAAACCCTAATCCCTTAATCTGGGATTAATTTACAAATCTGCTAAAAATAGCAAAATTCGCTAAAAATAGCAAAAACCGCCCCAAAAAAATTTTCAGGGCACTACCCCGAACGCTGCGCGTAACCAAGGGGGGGGCATACCTGCCCCCCCCCTGGGACCCCCCTAGGAAAGCGCCCGACGCACACGACAGAGCTCTAGGTGAAGGGATCGTCAGATGCAGTTGTCGTATCTGACGCACCCACACACACACATGCAAAGAATATAACACATGCCCAACAATTGAGTGAGAACCGTGCCTACAACATATTCGGAGGCATCAGTCTCAATCTCGAATGGTTGTTGCAGATCCGGTAAGGAGAGTACTGGAGCTGAGCACAAGTGATGCTTCAAATCATCAAATGCTTGTTTTTGTGCCTGCCCCCATGCAAACTTTTCCTTTCCACCGCCCTTGGTTACTTGGTTGAGGGCCCATGCAATATGGGAGAATCCCAACACTAACCTTCGGTAAAAGTTGGCAAGTTCTAAGAAGCTCCGTAGCTTGATTAGTGTGGTCGGTTCTAGACAGTCACAAATGACTTGGATCTTAGTTGGATCCACATGTACCCCATGCTCATCAATAATGTAGCCCAAGTATTGGACCCCGTTCATGCCAAAGAAGCATTTTTCCAAGTTGGCATATAGTTTGTGATGTCGCAGAGTGCCCAAAACCTACTGAATACATTGCATGTGCTCCTCCCAAGTTTTGTTGAAGATGAGGATGTCATCTAGATATACTACCAAAAATAGTGGGTGAAGGGTCTCAATACATCATCCATCAATCTCATGAAAGTTGTTGGTGCATTTGTTAAGCCAGAGGGCATGACTAGCCATTCGAAGAGACCTTATTTAGATTTGAAAGTTTTCTTCCATACATTAGTTGGTTTGATGGGAACCTCGTGGTTGCCAGACTTTAGGTTAATCTTGCTGAAGAAATTTCCCCCCTTGAGTTGGTCAAAAAGGTCATCAATTCAGAGAATTGGGTACTGGTTATTGACTGTGATTTTGTTTGATGCTCTATAATCAATGCAAAGCCGTCAGGTCATGTATTTCTTCTGCACCAGTACAATCGGGCTTCTGCAAGGGGAGGAGTTGGGTCGGATGTGCCCCTTTTGAAGCAACTCTTGTATCTGACACTTGATTTCATCATTTTCCATCAACGAGCAACGATAGGCTGGTCCACTAGGCAGCGGTGCACCGAGGGTTAGATCAATTGGATGCTTGACTTGGCAGTGCGTCGATACCCCGATGGGTGAGGAGAAGATGTATTTGTACTCTTCAATGATCCTATCCACTTGCTTCTACTGCAAAGAGAGGCTCTGTGTAGAGGTCACGGATGTGGCGACAACCTTCTGCTTACTGCGAGCACATATCACAAAGAAGATGAACTTCCCGGTTTGTGAAATGACCTTACTGCATTTCTTAGCAGAGATTAAATAAATAACGATAGGTGGCGCATCCTCTGGTATACTGTACAATTGTCTACCCAAAGTAATAATAGCACTGCGGGGTCTAGACTCATACATAGCATGTCGCTTCCACAAATATGGTTGGCCTAAAAGAACATCACAAACTTCAAGGGGAGAAATATTACACAATACCTCGTCTTTGAAGGGCTTGATGTTGTAGGGCATATGACATTGTTGGCTGACGTGAATATCTCATCCTTGGTGAAGCCAGTTGATTGTGTAGGGTTGCGGGTGCAGTGTTATTGGAAGGTCAAGTCGCTTGACGACCTCTGCTGAAATCATGTTCTTCTGACTATTGCTATCGACAATGAAATGCAACATAGTCCCCTTTACCAATATCTGTGAGTGAAATAAGCGTTCCCCTTCCTCTAGTTCGCTTGCCTGGACTTTGGTGGTAGTGATAGTGGAACTAGGTTCGACATCGATGATCCGCTTCCCACTTTCTGGATTTGATTCCGAGTTAGAATTTTCCTTTGACTCAGAATATTTCAGCTCGACCACCAGTGATTGCTTGGAGCGACATTCTTCAGTGTTGTGCCAAGGGATTTTATGGTATTCACACCACTTTCCCGTGTCCTTCTTCGACTTCTCATTACCCTTCTTGGGTTGCGTCTTTCACTGGTTGTACTAAGAGCGACCATATTTTCTCTCTCTCTTGTTTGGTGGGTTGGGACTGTCTTTTCCCTTCTTCGACTGTAAGGAATTCGCAGATCCAAACTCTCTCCTCTTCTGCTTAAATTTTTGCTCGATCTTGACATCATATCTATAAGTCGCACCTAATGATGCGATGTCCAGAAACTCCATTTCTATTTGAATGTATCTATGCATACAACCGCAGTATTTGAACACCAGATGTCATTCCGAGTCTTTGATATCCAATTTGGTGTGCAGAGTATGTAAAATATTGGTAAAATGTGGTATTGTCTGGTTCATTTCTTGACGCAGTGTGATCCATCTTGTGTATTGGTCCTCGTAGCTTCCAACATGGTAGTGCTTTTCTTTAATGGCATCCCTGGAGGAATCCCAGGTGGGAGCGACTGCAAATATTGCAGATTCCTTTGTGGCACTTAACATGGGGGACGACCTTGAGGAGTGCAAAATTAATCTTTTCCCTATCGGAAATATTGTGGACAGAAAAATACCCTTCGAGCAGATTCAACCATTTACCTACAACATCCACATCGATCAGTGCTTCAATTAATGGAATATCAAAATTAACTTGTACCTTGAAGGGGGTTGTGTGGCCGCTTGATGAAGATGTGTCTCCTGTGGGCAACCGTCAAAGGATCTGTGCAAAGTTGTCCATCATCTCGTTCCTTTCTCGCGCAAGAGCTTCCTTGAGAAACATTTTAAAAGGATCTCCTGCTTCATCATCTTTCTTGTCATCCCCCATGAGTTGTGGTCGGGTTCAACACGAATGATCTTGCAAAGGATCGACTGGTTCGAGTCCCGACTTCTTGTATCGAGATCTTGTCGGGGACATGCACAAAGAAAAACAAATGAAGAACAAACCGCTATGATACCACTGATCCAGATTTATGAGCGGAACGAAATGAATAACACATTGAATACCATAACACAGTGATATGGAGAACAACAACATATATCCAGTGAACAATAACTTCTATTGAATAAATAAAATAGGCTGAAACTATAAAAATGCAGAACTGAAACAACTTGCTCGAATGGTGGTAGTTATCTCTGAGAAGAGATGTGGCTACTATGCACATCCATCTAAGGAGAATGATTAAATTGAGGCTCCAGAGACATTTTTAACATTACTCATGAATGCCAAAACCCTAGACATCCAAAAACCTAACCCTAGAAGATGAAAGGCCAAAATTTATGTGGGCCCCGATGGGTAAGTTGGTACCTCAACTTCCTGGGGTCGTAACTTTTGCATACGACTTCCGTTTTAGGCGCGTGATAGCCCGTTGGAAATGTATTTTCTAGAACTACACATTATGCTGTCAAACTTTGACTTTGTCTACAGTTTGACTGTGGCAAGCCAAAAAAACACTGTTTAGGGGCCCAAAACGACCATGGAAGTACATAAAGATGTATTGACATGAAAAATTCCAAAATAATCCAATTGAATTAGGTGGGAGGTCACCAATCTCTACCTGGAAGCTTTGCAGGGATTTAGACAACCCCGAAAGTGTAGAACCCATAATTACAAAGAATAACAAAAGAATGCGTTGAACTAAAAATTGTCAAGAGGAGCTAGTTGGAATAGGTGGGTGGCTACCAATATCCACCTGGATCAACTAGGGCAGGTGAAGACTCTATTTCCCACCATTTGGCCAAGGTTCCTATAAAACATTATATAATAGACTTTTAGGCTTCTATTTCAGTTTTCCCTTTGATGCAAATGACTTTGTAGGAGACATACATCCTGTCTATAACTTGACGGATTTAGCCTGTGGTCATATTATATATGTTTCATTCTGGGAAATTTTCATCTGTAAAGGTTTGTGCCTTGGGAAACTTGCCTTTTCCATAAAGGACTGGAGCTGGAACCCTAGTCATATTCCAAGGAAATGGTTCCTTAGCAGGGAGAATATGAGATTGTGTAACCATAAGATGAGTTGAGGATGATTCTTCTTGTTCTAGGGGAAAATGGAGTGGAAACCTTTTCTTCAAATCAATTTATTCAGGAATGTAGACTGTAGAACTTACTGACAAGACCTTTTGTGGAAATAAGTAAGAACTAGGGATTGGTTTGTCAGGAAGCTTTCCAGATTTTTATGATACTTTTATAATAGATTCTCCTATTTTCTTAAAATCTTCAACTAATCCTTCCATTAGTTCTTCATGCTCTCTTTTTGAAGAATATTTTTCACTTTCTAAAGTTATTTTGATTTGGGAATTGATAGAGTTCATATTGGAAGCAACTTGATTTGCAAAGACTTGAAGTTGATCTATTTTTTGCTTTATAGCATAATCATTGGTTACAAAAGTATGTGCTGCCATCCCCCTTAGAGCAGTGTTTGTCCAATTTAACTGCTTAGACGCACTTTGGAGTCTTTTCTCTGAATTTGTTTGTTGAGATTCTTCTTTATGAATCATGAGGGGAGTAGCCTTAGTTTGTTTTTCCTCTTCTCCTAGAATGATTCCTTTAGAAGGAGGAAAGGGGAAATATGTCTCAGCTATTTGTCCATCTAATGCTTTCCATTTGTGTTTGGTACTGGAACTTTCTTTGGTAGACATCATTTGAATTGCTTCCTTTTGGGAAATCTTGTGCCATTCATAAAAGGATATCCACAAATCCTTTATTGACATATATGTTTGTCATTGATCAAATAACTCTTTTTTTAGTTCTACAGAAGTAGTAGCATTAACTTCTTTGGCTTGGGGGTGAGTAAACAAATCCCAATTTAACATTCTCTTAATCCAATCTATGTTTACTCTTCTTCTAGGACAACCATTCATAAGGGAGAATAATTTGTGCATCTTTGAGACCGATGGTTTTTGTAATCCCGTTGGCAATGGATTTTCAAATCTGCAGGATGGGATTACTGCATCTGCATGCTCAATATACCCTAATCCATATCTTGGTGTCCCTGGTGGCCTGCAGTAGCTAAATATTTCTGAGTCTTGGATCATCTGTTTCTAGCTCAGGAATTTGATGCATCATTAAGACATGACTTTCATGTGGAAAGTCTATCTTTGTTGTATCTAAACACTTTGGATGAGGACAACTTTCTTTTGAGATTGAGGTTGGAGGATAATTACTTTTGAGATTATGGTTTTTATGTACAAGAGAGCATGCCTGAGGTTGGGTATTAACCATTTTGAGGCATAGGGGACATTTTCTTGGAAGAATAGAAGGTGATGCCATCCAGACATGTTCATGAGTTACAAATGGGTGGATCTATGACTTCAAAGTTTGAAGAAGATGTAGATGGAAAGTTTAAAAAGACTTCACCACGCTCCCTGCTCTGAGAACACTGGTTAGATACAAGAGCATAGCATAAGGGGCATTGGATGAGGATTGGAATGGGAGGCCATCGGAAAATGGATACGTGAGAACATTTAGGTCTGGGTTTATTTGATGTAGAAAATGATGGTTTAGAAGATACAAACCTTCTGGGACGAAACTGAATAATTGCTTGAGTATGATCTTCTGCAATGTGAGCAGTGTTGAGAGTAATTTGAGGTGAGGGCTTGGGTGCCTATACAACCCATTCACTAGGAAAATCTAATTGTTCCAATGAAATGGCTTGGGGAACAAGTTTGGCATTGTCTGTGGAGGTATATACTAAAGTTGAACTCTCTGAATCTCTATTAGGTGGATGTAATACTGCTGGACAAAAAGTGTTAGTATATATCTGAGTGCCAACTTATAATGGATTGCAATATTTTCAGAACTAGGCTTCATATCATATCTTTTGGTTAGAACCTTGATTTGCAATATATCTTTGAGGTTTGGGTCAGTGACACAGACTCTAAAATTTGGATGACAGTCAAACTAGATTGGGCCTCTCGCTAGATCATCCTGTACCCCTCCTATTAAGGCATGGACAAATTTGTTGAAACGATTATCAAGAAAAGTAATAAGAGCGAATGCAGGTATACCAGCTCTGTGCTGAGGTTCAATACCTATTCTAATACATCCGAGATGTAGGAAATTTTCTTTGGTTTTTTTGGCTTCAATTTTCTTTGGTTTTTTTGACTTCAATCCTAATTTCATTAAGGTCTAAAATATAAATAATACAATGATCATATGCATTTTGTTGGACTTCAAACATTGTTTAGATGATTTTAAATTGAGAAGATGCATGTAGTTGAAACATAGACATATAATCGTAAATATCACAAAAAATAGCTGATATTTCATTTTTAGCATTCTGACTTTCTGTTTCATTTCTCTATAAGACATAGAATAAGACATAAAGGGAGAAGTATTAGAAGTAGAGGAAGAATCCATGAAACCTAGATTGGCTCTATGCCCCTACAGATTTATTGAATGACTATAGATGAACCTTTTCCATTTATACGGAAAAAAAATAGAATGTGGCTTATTGACTTCTGACTGTTTTCTTCCGCACTTACTTTTGTCAACTTCAATGCGAATCCATAGTCCTGCCCCCGTCAACTTCATTGCGACTCAACAGTCCTGCCAGCGGCTTTCCTCATCTAGACAATTGTGCTTTACTTTATATTCATTGCCGCTTCTATTGCCTAGATACAGAGGGCAGCAACAAGTTCACGAGCTGAGCCTGTATCCTTTCSTACCCTTACCTACTCCCATTTATTTTTTGGTTATAAATTCTATGCCCGTCAAAGCATATTGATTTAGTATTTAAGCATATCTGTGCATTCTGTGGGTTCRCTGAAAAGTGTGAAGCCATAACCCTATGCATACAGCTTCTGTTGTTAATTACCTTCTCAGCGCTCTGTGGACTCTCTTTTGTGGGTTTGGAGCTTCTGTTCTGTTCAACAAGGTATGCTCTTTCTGAATTCAGAGCCGGTATTTCCTTTTGCTGGATCATGTTATTGGTTGCCTTGTCTGGATCTCCATAGATTTGCTTTGCTGATTGTAAGTTTTATTTCTGCTTACTTCTGCCAAATGAGAGCAGATTGTGATCTTAGGTGTTATTGGGATCAGAAAGATTGCAGGAATACTGAAGTATTACCGTTGAAAGCACATGGGATCTTGAAGCAGCAGGAGCTGATTGCAGAGGAATTTGAGTAATTCTTCCGAGAAGGGAACGCATAAAATATATTGTATTTCCAACGGAGTTGGGCATTGGTGGAACCTTCGATTTTACCAGTCACATGCCTCTGTTTTTGTCTTAGAATGTCGTGTTTAAGGCGTCACAGGTATGGATGGCTCCCATTCTTTCGGCGCTTTGTTTTTTTTTGCCTTTGTTTCCATTCGGGAACCCTCTCTTTTGATTTCTGTGCCGTGGTCTCCAGCGCGCCTACGAACTCCTGGACGGACGGTTAGGCAAGTTTCCAGTGGATTGCATATTCCCGCACGCGCAGGTTCGAATCTTTGCAATTTCTCTGTGATTCCCGGCAACATAGCCCTCGGCAGGACTCGAAACAGCGACGATCTGTAAGTTTAAATTTTAAGTTTTATAGAATATCTCGTTTTCCCGCATATTCTCTGTATAATCTGTTTGTGGGTCGTACCAAAGAGTCCTTGTGTATGGGCGTCTGTATCATTTAACACACCATTATCTTATTCCACTTTCTTAATTCCAATTAATTTTTGACATTTTGTATGATGCTGTGGAGTATTTATTGATATTGGCATCGCTGAGGTGGCCATTAAAGCTGGGGCGTCATATATTCATGGCCGACTGAAATAAGTTGACTTGGAATCTGCCTCGGGGGTTCTGTTAGTTCTGCTTCCATCTCCAATATCAGATTTTGTCTTTTATTTTTTCACTGTTTTATTTTTGTCGTAGTTCTCCAATATGATTGCCCATCAAAAGATTGGACATGTCCTTATAACTGCATACTCTGTTGGGAAAACAGTAGAGATTTGGAGGTTTGATTGGAAAACAACGGAGATTTGTAGAGTTTGTACACATTGGAGTAGTTATCAATTCACAATGGCATGGGTTAGATGTTTTTCAGTCAAAAGATAGCTGATTTGTTTGCTGTAATAAGGCGGATATGAATTTGTCCATTTCCATCATGGATGATGGTACCAAGCTTAGGAGCAAAAATTAAGCTGCCAAAATATGTTAGGAATATTAGGGTAACTGCAATTAAGAAGATAGAAATATTAGGGGAACTGCAATTGGAGGGTGGGGGGATATATATGAGCTTGGGGTATTAAAAATATATGAGGGTGCGGGAATATTGTATACAAATATGTTTGTTTTCATTCATATATTTTTTATACCTATCCCACCCTCATTTTTTAAGGGTGGGGTGTGTGAATATTGAATAAAACATATTCTCTAACCCTATCTTCTTATTTTAAGGGTAAGGGTGGAGTGGAGGAATATTGGTGGGGTGGAAGAATATTGGGTAAAACTTATGACTCTGTTGTGGTGGGGAATATTGGCTATAATATATTGGGGAATATTAGATTTTATCTTATATTTCCAACTCTATTGTGTTTTATTCAATATTCCCCACCTCACTCTCATCTTCATATTGTATCTACAACCCACCTTCACTCATCTTGTCAATATCTTCATATTGTATCTCAGTCCACCTTCACTCATCTTGTCAATATCTTCATATTGTATCTCAGTCCACCTTCACTCTCCACTCATCTTTTCAATATGAAAGTGGAAATAGCAGAATATTGAGTAAAACATAATACATTAACCTAAATAACCAATTTAATTACACCATTATTGGAACATCTCCTCTGTCACTGAACCAGAGCATGTCGAACACACTAATTTACAGAGTATACGTGAAACCAATAACACTGAATCAGAGCATGTCAAACACACTACACTAATTTACAGGGTCTGTTTGCTCGTCCTGAATCCTGATTATATATATATATATATATATATATGTTTTGTTATCCAATGAATAATAAGAAGTATACGTCCACTCGTGTTCTCAAATAGAATCCTTTAAAACTACTCAATATAAGCCTCTGTATGAATGACACATTGTAATATGCAGAGGTAAAAAGTATACGTTACAGTTTTCCCATAGCCTTTGTTGTGTTCTCTTACTCCAGTTGACATCTTAGTTACAATTTTCCCATTAACCTTTGTAAGTGTATGGGTCCTCTACGTGATGTCTTCTTCATTTTTAACTTACCTACAAATTTCTGGTAGCATATTGTTGGATTTGAAAGTTACCAAAAACCTAAGTGGTATATCCTTGAATTTTATTAGAAAAAATAATGTTCTTATATTTATTATAAAAAATAGGAAGTTACATATTCTTGGTTGAAAGTTTGATTTCATGTCAATATAACTATCTCATGATAAATTTTTTTTGTAAGCTAGTAGTTTGTATTATCTTTTAGACTCTAAATTTACATATAAGGTCTTAGAAACTAAAAGGAAACCAGCCCCACCACCAGAGATAGAAGTTCCATAAAATTCTGTTGTGGCAATTACTATCTAACATACTGACAGGATGAACGATATATAGAACTAAGTTAGGCCTATTAATATAGCAGAAGAGATAGCTCTGTGGTTTGGTAGGCCAAACAGAGGTTAGGAAAAACAAAAAATAGCAGTCCATGTGGATTACTTGCTTGTTTCGTTGTAGGGGAAAGCATGCTCGGACTATTCTGGCCACTTTGGCTCCATGGTAGCCTATAACAGTTCCTCTGTGGTGCAACACTGAGCAGAGTCTTGTGATCCCGAGTCGAGAAGCCAGTCCAGGCACTTCTCTGTCAATTCCTGTCGAAATTTCGTCTCTGCATTGTCACGACGCAGGTCCAAGATGGTTTCCCTCTGAGCATTAGTGAAGACTGGGCGAGCCGGAGGTGAAGGGACTGAACTGGAATCTGCATCCGGATTGGGGGGAAGCGATCCTGTGGCAGAAGTCGTGGGAGGAACAGAGGGCGACTTGCAGTCGTCTGCTTCGTCAAGAAGAGGGGAGAGATGTTGATCCATGTTGGTGTGGCAGGGACATGTGCAACAGGGACCAAGGGGGCGAAAAACGTAGGGAGTACGACCACTCTGGGCTAAGCGAGAGCTGGCTCTTAGAGAACAACCTCGTATTCTTGGCATAGGAAGACACCAGGGTAAATCGCGCAGAAGGGTGGTGGGGATGATTGTAACACCCCTGTTTCCCCCAGTTTGTAAATATAACTATATTGGCCAAGAGATAATGGCAAACTCGATATGTGTGAATGTTTGATTTGATGAACCTTTGTATAAAAGGTCAATGAATGTAATTTCTGTTATTAGAGAAAATGGATAAGTGTTGCATAACTGTTGAAAGGGGGGTTTGCCAAGATAGACCACGGATGCTATGAAAGAGAATCACGGTGAGGGGAACCAGGAATGGTTGAGATAACCCCCACCAAACCAGTACATTGATGGATTTAATTGCTTAGGACCATAACAGTCCTCTGACCCAGGAATGAATTACTGTCAGGCTGGTAGGTGGGAAGACCTCCTCAGGAGTTAATGAGGGGATGGGCAGAGCACCCATCTGTAAGGCTTTCAGACCTGACCACAGACTGGGAATTCGGGCCACATGCAATCTTGTTGAGGAAGGAAAGAAATGAAGGCGTGGTGGGCAAAGGAAGACCTCCAAAAAGAAGTAGAGAAGGGAGATCAAGCTCTCAAGTTTGAAGAAGAATTGATAAATGAACGTATTTTGGTTGCAGGAAGTGGCTAGCAGGGTTATGATACAAGCTCATCAACGAGGGTGTTGAGTGATTGAGGAAGTACTCAGGCAGGCCTCCTTGCTTGGTATAGAGAAAACCCGTTGCCAAGATCCTGTGGGAGGAGGAGGGTAGCCTCCATCCCTGACTGTTGCTGAGCTAGAAGAAAGAATTCTCTCTCAGAGCATCATGGTCTAGCTCGGGGGTGGCCAGTGGTAAATCCATTAGGAGTCACTGAGCCTATGGTTGGGTGGAAAAAGGCACCCATTTCAGCAGTCGCATCACGTTGTCTGGTTCTGATAAGTGTTTTCATACTCTATGTATTGAAATGGAATAATGGATGAATGCATGTATTTATACATCTAAGAATGGTTTCTATATTGAACGATCAAGTTATGTGTATGCATTTATCTTCCTGTGAACTTATGCTTCTGATTGATCGTCTATATGCCCTAGCTTAGCCTCGAGGTATCGTGGGATGTAACCCTGTAGGATGGTCGAGATAGAAAGTATTGCGTCCATGATGCAGGAGCATCGTCATCAAAGCCCACGTGGAGGGACAACTCAGCGCCATAGTGCACCTTTTAAAATTAATCGGAATCTAAAAGATGGTGTTTTTCTGTATATCCGTTTTGAGCGGATGATTGAAGAAGAGCGAAATGCTTGGAAACTGAATGATTGCAAGAGATCTGGGAGTTTCACTCTCAGTCTTGAATGTAACGGAGCTTGAGTAGTTGTTAGCGGTTACTTTGATAGAGAGGTAGTCGAAGGGAACCCTAGAGGACCTCTTGTATATGTAGATGAATGGTATGCCTAAAGGAGGTTGTTGCAAATTAGATAGGAGATTGCTGTGATTTAGTTATCGTTTTCATAGCTGTAGCCATTTACTTTTGAATGAATATAACAGAGGAAAATTGATCCAAATGCGTGGAATTGTTATTGTTTGCAATTTCCTGTTATTGTGTTTTCATGAATGAATGAATCTCGTTACGAGTTTATGAAATTGTGAAGTGTTTGCATAAATTTCAATCGTTTCTCTTCGTTTGAGCTTGTGCAAGGTGTGCACATAGTCCGCAAGGAGTGCGACGACAGAGTCTGTTTCGGCTCATAAGCTCAAAAGAGATAGCGTAAAGTTTCCTTTGCAAGGAGTGCAAAGTGACTGCTGCGAGTCGTGCATAGTTGTCCGCAAGAATCCGAACCTTGCGTAAGAATCTGCTGCAAGGAGTGCACAGATCTGAAATTCGACTAAGTGTCGAAGTGACTCTTTACTAGGTTATAGAACACTTTGTAAAGAGGATCTCTGCAAGGTGTGCATCGAGCAAGAGGAATGCCAGGAGGGCAAGAAAAAATTATTTTCAAGAAATCCTTCGCATCTGAGTTTGACGAAATCCCAGAAATGTAAGGAGTGCGTGGGAAATCGAAATCCTCTAAGGATCAAGCTCAGAAGGGACAACACTTTTCATAAGTGCAGAAGAGACCCAATAGACGGACTCGAAGGAGGAGTAAAGGTCAAAGCCTTTGAATACTTAGAAAATCTTCTAAGTCAGAAGAGATCTGAAGCTCAGGAGAGAGGGCAACAATGGTCGTTGGATCACAATGAAGAAGATTCTTCATTGTAGAAGAAAGGAAAATTTTGAGATTTGAGAGTTCTGAAGTCCAGAATTCCGAAACGACCCTAGTCGTCGATCTGGGAGAGGGAGATCTGAACTGTTGGAGGTAGATCTCGGTCGTCCATTTAGAAGCACCGTCAAGATCGTGAGATCGACGGTCACCTTGCATTGCGGGGATAGAAGGTGCTCGAGCTTTACGAAGTCAAGGGTGGGCCGCAATCCAAACCACAGTTTTGGAGAAAGGACGCGTGGAGGCTCAAGGTGAATTGTGGGACGAAAACTAGTTTGGTCTCAAACCACCTTTGAGCGTGCCCGCAATCGTGTGTTTGCGTGAGGTCACCGCCCAAGGTCACCTCTAAGGAGGAGCCAAGGAAAAGGGGAGAGTGGACTTGCTAAAGTCCCAAAGTGATTTGGGACCGTCCATTGTCTGGAAGGACACGTGGCAGAAATCCATTAGTTTCAGGTGAAGGCGCTCCAAGAGGAATGAGCGCACAAAAGTTTGAAACTTTTGAAACACGAAGAGCTGAAGTAAGTTTCAACCGTCCGATCCAAGCAGACACGCGATAGAAATCCTCAAACTTAGAAGGGAAGTGAAAGTTGAGATTTGAGAATCTCGAAGGCCGAAGTCCCGAAGCGGACGACAACCGTTGATTTGAAAGTGGACGTGTGGCACCAGATCTAGAACTCTAGGTACTGAGCACTTCGGAGGAAAGCAGAGGGCGAAAGCGTCGAAGTCCCGAAGAAGATTTCGATCGTTGATCGAGGAGGGAGCTAAAGGACCGTTGATCTGGTTGAGGAGACTAAAGTTCTGAAGCAGGAGCAAAGCCATCAATTTAGAAGGATGCGTGGCAGACGATCTGCCATTTTGGAGAAATCTTTCCGGAAGAAACGAGAGGTTGAAAACTGAAACTCCTGAAGGCCGGATTCAAGGAGGAAATCGTAGACGTACATCTGTAGTGACAGGTGTCAGCAGATCTTCCACTTCGGAAGACAACTACTGAGGAGGAAGCGGGAGTTGAGAGTTGCAACTCCAGAAGACCGGAAAGCCATAATCAATCGTAGCCGTTGGTTTGGAAGAGAGCTACGTGCCGACAGATCATGGAAGTCTGGGAAGGCGTGTGAAAGACAAAAAAGGAGGATAGATAGCAGTCGTTGATCACAGATCATCGCCGAAAGTGAGACATCGACGGTCGGGAAGAATTGCGGGGCCAGAACATACTTGGATCTTAATTTTCCTTGAGCGGGCCGCAATTGAAACCATGGTATTGCCGAAGGCATACGTGGCACTTTGTAGTGAATTGCGGGGTGAAAAGCGGGTTGGCCTAAAACTACCCTTGGACGTGCCCGCAATCGCATATTTCCGTAAGGTCACAGCCCAGGGCCATATGAAGGAAGGGGCTAATGAAAAAGGAGCTAGCGCTTGAAACTTGATGTTTTAGAAGCGCGCAAACAGAGTTCGTGGGTATCACAAGACCTATGCCTTAGGAGAAAAGGGGGCTTGTGTATAATTGTTTTGGGTTTAATAAGGAGCCTGAAGGGTCGATTCGACTCAGAAGGAAGAAAGATCCTAGACCGAGAGGTCATGCAGCCCCGAGGAGAGTAGGGGGGGGCTGCATCAAGTGGTATCAGAGAAGAAAGTTTTTGCTTGCAAACAGCAGGAAAAAGAGGAAGAGAGATAAAGAAGATAGTCTGATATCATCAAGAGGTATCAGGGTTGATTTGTCCGTAGATTTCAGACAAAGGAGATAGATAAGACAATCTGACTACATCAAGTAGTATCAAGAACTGAATTGTGTCTGCAGATTGTAGGCAAAGGTGAATAGAAATAATCTGATGACATCAAATGGTCCTAGAAGCTGGAGTTTGCCTGTAGAACAACGGGTAAAGGAAAAGGGATAGAGTACTGATGATATGTAAATATTGTTGCAAAATGTGCAGCAAATGGTAGATAGCGAGGAGGGATGAAGACATAAAAGATGGCTACTGAAGGCTATGAGCGTGGTTGAAGAGGAGACCACCAGCAAAAGAGTAAAGCAGAAATTGACAAGGAGCTCATTGAGATAAGAGCAAGAATGGAACAACTGACATTGAAGAGGTAGCAGGAGGTAAAGGTACACTGGAGGTACGGATGACCTCTGAATAGGAAGGTAAAATGGCTTGTTCAAAAGTTGTTGGCCAAAAAACAACAACTAGAGTTGAGGAAGTGGCTGAGGCATGCTGAAACCCTCAATGACACAGAGGAGGAACTGATTCACATCCGTGAACCAAAAATTGGGAGACACCTCAGCGATGAGGAGGAGGTGAGATTAGATAAAGATCTCATAATCTGCCAGGAGAGCAGAGATGAATTTTCATATTGCCAGGTGGGCAATGAAATGAGATCATTGGAGGATCTCATAGACTGTCAGGAGGACAGCAGTGGAAATTCATATTGTCAGGTGGATAATGATATGAGATTAGCAAGAGATCTCATAAACTGCCAGGAGGGCAGAAATGGACTTTCAAGTTGCCAGGTGGGCAATAGAAAGAGATCAGTGGAAGGTCTCATATACTACCAGAGGAGCAGTGCTAAAAGTTCAAATTGTCAGGTGGGAAATGAGATGGGATCGGTTGATCTCATAGACTGCTAGGTGGGCAGAGAGAAAATCCCAAGTTGTCAGGTGGGAAAGGGAAAAGAGATGAACTTAGTTGAGAGTTCATATCAGGAAGGAGTGTTGATGGAAGAAGATCAGAGGTGTGTTCTGATCATTCAGGGAATTCAAATATTCCTGCAAAATAGTCCAACAGAGGTTAATACAAGTGTTGCACATGAGGAGATAGTGCAACAAGAATCCAAGAAAGAGGCCATGGAGCCAAATGCTTTTAAAGCTAACAGTGTCTGTGATGCAGGTGCAACAGAGGAAAGCCAACCAACAAAGACTGTCAAAGAGGAGGAGAAGGAGCAGACATTGATGTTTGCCCCAGCAGAAAAAGAGGAGAATTCAGATGAATTGCTCACTCAATGGGAGCAAGAGCTAAAGATGTTGGAGGATTGGTTGGACAATCCAGAACCAAAAGATGGCTGCCAAGAGATAGTCATGCAGATTTCAGGAGAAGAGCATTCAACATAATTGCTCAAAATTTTCAGCTAGGAAGCTGAAAGGGAGATAACTGCAGCATTGGAGCTTGCAGAAGAAGAGGAAGTAGACAACATAGATTTTGTTGAGCTGTATGAGGAATTAAAAGCCCTGGAGAGAAAAGTAAATATGCAGAGTAGGCATCTCCAACAGGCCAAATTGGAAACAGGTGGAGGAGCATACCAACCTCGGGAGCAACTGGAGGAAGTTGGAGTTGAACCAACACAAGAGGAGATGATAGAAGTCGGTCTGTCAGAGGAGGAAGCTGAGCAACAACTCACTGGTGAGATTGTAGAACTGGAGTCTGCAACAGAGTGGCCAACTAATGCCATAGGAGATGAAGATAACATGAAAGTTCAGATTGATCAGATTGGTGAAGAGGAGAAAGAGCACACATTTCAATGTGCCCAAAAGATGGAGAAAGAAGAGCATTCGGTGGAACTGCTCAAAATTTTCAGCCAAGGAGATGAACATAAGGCAACTGTAGAATTGGGATCTACAGCAGGGGAGAAGAGAATTCAGAGGAATGGCTCAAATTTTCCAGTCAGGAAGCTAAGCAAGAGATAACTGTAGAATATGAACCTACAACAGAGGAGGAAGAAACAGATAGCATGGATCTTGTTGATCTGTGTGAAGAGATGGAGGCCTTGGAGAGAAGGGTAAAAATGCAAAAGCATCTTATCCAACAAGTCAAGTGGGAAAATGATGGAGAGAAAAGGAAACATAGCATACTATAGGGGGAAAACTAGCCAATAGACTAGCTAGACAAAGAAATAGAGGAGATAAAGAGATTGATGCTGGAAGCAGCACACGAAGCAGTCATCAGAGAAGCATGCGACAGAAGAAAACCTGCAGGAGCAGCAGGGAAAAAGAAGTTCCAAGGAAAAGGAGCAGATGAACAAATCCAAGAGAAAGTATGGGACCCTGGAGGATCTCAACAACATGGCAGAGGGAGCCATGAGTAGGAGCTCATGCTTTTCCCAGTAGAGGAGTATGATGCAGGAGCATTGTCAGCAAAACCCACGTGGAGGGACAACTCAGCGCCATGGTGCGCCTTTTTAAATTAATCGGAATCTAAAAGCTGACGTTTTTCTGTAGATCCGTTTTGAACGAATGATTGAAGTAGAGCGAAACACTTATAAACTAAATGATCGCAAGAGATCTGGGAGTTTCACTCTCAGTCTTGAATGTAACGGAGCTTGAATAGTTGTTAGCGGTTACTTTGATAGGAGAGGTAGTCGGAGGGAACCCTAGAGGACCTCTTGTATATGTAGAGGCATGGTATGCCTAAAGGAGGCTGCTGCAAATTAGATAGAAGATTGTTGTGATTTAGTTATCGTTTTCATAGCTGTAGCCATTTACTTTTGAATGAATATAACAGAGGAAAATTGATTCAAATGCGTGGAACTGTTATTGTTTGCAATTCCATGTTATTGTGTTTTCATGAATGAATGAATCTTGTTACGAGTATATGAAATTGTGAAGTGTTTGCATAAATTTCAATCGTTTCTCTTCATTTGAGCTTGTGCAAGGTGTGCAGACAGTTCACAAGGAGTGCGACAACAGAGTATGTTTCGGCTCATAAGCTCAGAAGAGAGAGCGTAAAGTTTCCTTTGCAAGGAGTGCAAAGTGACTGCTGCAAGTCGTGCACAGTCGTCTGCAAGAATCCGAACCTTGCGTAAGAATCTGCTGCAAGGAGTGCACAGATCCAAAATTCGACTAAGTGTCGAAGTGACTCTTTACTAGGTCAAGAGAGTAGAAGATGAGAATGCTCAGGAGAGGTAGCGTTGATCTTCATCAACAGAAGTGTAAGGAGTGCATAGGAACAACTCTGTGTTGAGGTCAGAGAGAGACAGAGTTATAGAACACTCTGTAAAGAGGAGCTCTGGAAGGTGTGCATCGAGCAAGAGGAACGCCAGGAGGGCGAGAATAATTTATTTTCAAGAAATCCTTCGGATCTGAGTTTGACGAAATCCCAGAAACGCAAGGAGTGCGTGGGAAATCGAAATCCTCTAAGGATCAAGCTCATAAGGGACAACGCTTTTCATAAGTGCAAAAGAGACCCAATAGACGGACTCGAAGGAGTAGCAAAGGTCGAAGCCTTTGAATACTTAGAAAATCTTCTAAGTCAGAAGAGATCAGAAGCTCAGGAGAGAGGGCAACAATGGCCATTAGATCACAGCGTAGAAGATCCTTTATTGCGGAAGAAAGGAAAAGTTTGAGATTTGAGAGTTCCGAAGTTCTGAATTCTGAAACAACCCTAGCCGTCGATCTGGGAGAGGGGGATCTTAACTGTTGGAGGTAGATCTCGGTCATCTGTTTAGAAGCACCATCAAGATCATGAGATCGACGGTCACCTCGCATTGCGGGGATAGAAGGTGCTCGAGCTTTACGAAGTCGAGGGCGGGTCACAATCCAAACCATGATTTTGGAGAAAGGACACGTGGAGGCTCAAGGTGAATTGCGGGACAAAAAGTAGTTTGGTGTCAAGCCACCTTTGAGCATTCCTGCAATTACGTGTTTGCGTGAGGTCATCGCCCAAGGTCACCTCTAAGGAGGAAGCCAAGGAAAAGGGGAGAGTGGACTTGTTAAAGTCCCGGAGTCCCGAAGTCCCGAAGTGATTTGGGACCATCCATTGTCTGGAAGGATGCGTGGCGGAAATCCATTAGTTTCGGGTGTGTTATCCCCCATTTCTAGGGATAACTAGGAGATCATGTCTCGAGGCCCATAGGTCCTAGACATGGAGTACCGAGAGCAGGATTGACCTGAGCATGGCCCTGGAGGGCCCATCTTTCTTCTTCTTCATCAGACCTGCCCTATCAGCAGCAACAACATCCATCACCTTCGACTTGGACTTGTATCGGAGACGACTCTTGCTCCATGAGGTAATTGGTCCAGGTATCATGGTATGTGTCATATTTGATCATTTTAACCTTCAGATATATGCATCAAATTCTTTTCATTTCTGACGACTGCTTGGATCTTACATTAACCCACTTGACCATGGTTGGGGGGATTGACAGGGTACTCTAGCAAGCTTGTACCCATAGGTTTTGGGTAGCCACCAGGGGGGATTTTGAAGGGCCATCGTCCGCTCTCATCATATCATCACTCTTACATCTTATCTCTCACTCATCTATCCCATTCCCCTAGTCCGGACAATAGGATGACCTGTTTGTGGGGTTACACGTTATCTTGTGGGAAGAAAGGGCTAAAGGCCCAGGGGGTAAAAGCAGCTGGTAAGAGATTAAAGCCATAAAAAATAAAACCTAGAGATGCCTCGCCCAGGGATTTTTGAGAAGGCAATAAAAAGCCTCTCAACAAGAAACAAGAGGGACCTGAAGAAAAATGACAAAACAAGACCTAGCCAAGAGGATGGGGGGTCTCATCACAAGCCAGCCCATTATGTTCATGGGTACCTAGCAGTATGACATTGCCATTATCTGGTTACCACGCCAGGGCAGTGACCCTTGGTTGCATGGCCAAGGGAAAGGGGGTCTCATCACGAGCCAGCCTTATCATCTCTGTGAAAGTACTTGTGGGT
>ML782543.1:920358-944998 GCA_009831015.1 Picea engelmannii | reverse complement strand
CTTAATTGAATGGTTGTAGGTTTAATTTCTTGCATTTGCTTATTAAATTGCTGATTTGAAACCCTAGGTAACAAGCACACAAGTAGGTCCTTGTTTCATGTCCCCTTAGAGAGAAATATTTCAGCCAGTGAAGAAGAAGGATTAAGCCTAGCCTTTGCTACACTCATCTTGCTTCTTCCCTTTAGCTAACATTGAATTTTATAGGTTGAAAAGGGGGTGACGTCCTAGGCCTAGGTTATCTACACCTAGGGTCCTCATCTTCTAGGGTTTGAAAGCCTTGTCTTTACAACACTTTCTCTCATCTCATCCTTTAGTTAAATTTATTATTTATGCTAGCCGTTTTGCCAAGTTGACCTAAGGAAGGAGGAAAGAGCACGAGGCCTTGCTTAAGCAACACCAGAGTGAGCCTCTTTCCCCTAGGGTTTTGATTCTAGAGCCCTGCCTTTGCAGCACTTTAGAACCCTTCCCTCTTGTCTTTTAGTCCTCATCCTTTCAAAACCTTGTGCCCTTATCTTGTTTGACTCCATATACCCTAAGGCATTGATCTCTAACCTCCAACGTTGAAGTCCTAGTGTCCAAAACAACTCTCAAAACTTTGAATTTTGAAACCCTAACTAACAAACTAACCTAATTAAGGCTGACGTCACAGTTGGTTATCTCATCTTGACGCAACAAATGTTGAATACAGGAAATTAAATGATGATTTAAATCATTTATTGAATAAAGTGTTGGTTGGATACATTGTTGGCTTGATCATCTTGATAGTTATTAATGAATTGATGCCTTTGCCATAGCTAATTGATGAAACGTTGACTTCATTGGTATCTATTGTTTTACATTGCTTATTAATTGATAACAGATAGTCATTGAAGTACTAACCCATTGAGTTATAACCTGCATATATACTGTATTATTGTTGTCTTGCCCCGGGCATGTGTTTTCATTTGGGCATACACTTCTTTATTGGATGATTAGCTAGACTGTCTAACTTTGGTGGTAACCTGTGAGGGGGAAACTTTAATCTTGACTTTATACCTTAGCCTCTTCAAAACCCTAGGTTATCGGGGACGTCTCCCCTGGGTTAACCTCCCTAAACAGAAAGAACCTCCCCATTGAGGTGACATTGGGTGGGGAAGGTTCCTGTTACACCAATTTGGCCTTTGACCTAAACTACAAACTGTGCGATGACAGGGTGAAGGCGCTCCGAGAGGAACGAGCGCACAGAAGTTTGAAGCTTCCGAAACACGAAGAGTCGAATAAGTTTCAACCGTCCGATCCAAGAGGACACGCGGCAGAAATCCACAAACTTCGAAGGGAAGTGAAAGTTGAGATTTGAGAATCCCGAAGGCCGAAGTCCCGAAGTGGACGACAGCCGTTGATTTGAAAGTGGATGCGTGGCACCAGATCCAGAACTCCGGATACAGAGCACTCTGGAGGAAAGCAGAGTGCGAAAGCGTCGAAGTCCCGAAGAAGATTTCGATCGTTGATCGAGGAGGAAGCTGAAGGACTGTTGATCTGGTTGAGGAGACTAAAGTCCCGAAGCGGGAATAGAGCTGTCGATTTAGAAGGATGCGTGGCAGACGATCTGCCATTTTGGAGAAATCTCTCCGGAAGAAATGAGAGGTTAAGAACTAAAACTCCCGAAGGCCAGATTCGCGGAGTAAATCGTAGCCGCACATCTGTAGTGACAGGTGTCAACAGATCTTCCACTTCGGAAGATAGCTACTGAGGAGGAAGCGGGAGTTGAGAGTTGAAACTCCTGAAGACCGGAAAGTCGAAATCAATCGTAGCCGTTGGTTTGGAAGAGAGCTACGTGCCGACAGATCATGGAGGTCTAGGAAGGCGCGTGAAAGACAAGAAAGGAGGATAGATAGCAGCCGTTGATCACAGATCATCACCGAAAGCAGGAGATCGACTGTCGGGAAGAATTGTGGGGCCAGAACATACTTGGATCTTAATTTTCCTTGAGTGGGCTGCAATTGAAACCACGGTACCGCCAAAAGGCATACATGGCGCTTTGTAGTGAATTGCGGGGCAAAAAGCGGGTTGGCCTAAAACCACCCTTGGATGCGCCCGCAATCGCATATTTTCGTAAGGTCACAACCGAGGGCCATAAGAAGGA
Source organism: Picea engelmannii (assembly GCA_009831015.1). Lineage (NCBI taxonomy): Eukaryota > Viridiplantae > Streptophyta > Pinopsida > Pinales > Pinaceae > Picea > Picea engelmannii. The sequence goes on along the minus strand of ML782543.1, from coordinate 942,876 downwards.
AGGGGCTAATGAAAAAGGAGCTAGCGCCTGAAACTTGACGTTTCAGAAGCGCGTAGACAGAGGTCGCGGGTATCATAGGACCTGTGCCTTAGGAGAAAAGGGGGCTTGTGTATCATTGTTTTGGGTTCAATAAGGAGCCCAAAGGGTCGATCTGACTTAGAAGGAAGAAAGATCCTAGACCGAGAGGTCGTGTAGCCTCGAGGAGAGCAGGGAGGGGTTGCATCAGTCCATTTGGCCCTGTTCATCTGAAGAGGATATCTTCTTTAGACTCCTTGTTGTGCGACCGGGATATCATGACCAAGTCCTTAGCAAATCCACGATGAGGAAGTTGTGTTTAACTCGCGAGAGTTAGAAGGACCCATGAGACCAATATCTAGGAACCCCATGCTAAGCCTAAGGGAGCTAAGTCCTTTTGGCTTCGGAGCTCCGAAAGTCCGTGACTTTGGAGTATTGTCGGCCCTAATAGTCACAAACCAACCAAAGGTGACCAAGAGTCACTGTTACCTGTAAGGTTGATCGGTGTTGGGCGGGTTCCCTAGTGGATAGATGAACCTATCTTACTGACTAGACCGATATCCAACTCCCCGTCACAAAGTAGTGCGAGCAACCGATCGAGAACGTTCGGGGGTTCCCTCAGCCGTTGGATTTACACCGAGACAACTTCGACGAAGTTTTACTTCGGGAGAATAGAGATGCTATGGCATCAAACTCCCCGAACGCCGAAGTTACGAAGTAGGGAGAGCCATAGATTTGGGGAGATCGTTAGGAGCCTCTCCTACTGTCCGATCATTCAGGAGTAGGGACCCGCACATGGGACTTTGACGAAGTCCTGCTTCGGGAGAATGGAGTGTCAGTAAAGACAAACCCCTGAAGGCCGGAGTCGCGAAGTAATGTGGACCATGGATCTAAGGATCCTTTGGGATCCCTCTCAACCGTCGATATCCAGGGGACGCGTGGCGCTAGATCCTTTAGTCTAGAGACTGGGCACTTCGGGGGATTTGAGGTGTGGTGTGTCAATAAGCTCTGAAGCCCTAAGTGATGAGAGTCGTTGATTCGAGGACGCTTTGAGACTTTCCTAACCGTCATATCTAGGCTGTGGTCAGCTTGGTGCTGACCAACTCTGGGAGAAAAGACGAGTTTGCATCGCAAAACCCTCGAAAGCCAGAGTTGCAAAGTAATGTGAGCTGTGGATCTATGGATCTATGTGGCTGGATCTCGACCGTGATATTTGAGGGACGTTAGAAGGTTGCCAGTCTGGTATGACATGGCAAGCCAACGTCACTAGGGTGACGTGGACCTATGATCGATGTGGCACGTGTCAGCCCGATTGGTGCTTTTCATAGACCCTTTATGCCTATTGGAACGTGACACGTGTCACCCCTGGCCCTTCTACATGTCAGCCTCGGGTACGTGCCCACCTAGCCAAAGTGGTTGGTGAAGTGACTGGAACTCTGGGAGTCCGAGACTTCGGGAGTTCGGAGGATTTGGGGTGTAGCATTATAGAGAGACCAAAAGGCCCGAAGGCCGGAGCAACGTGGTAAGGTTACGGGACTTCGGGAGTTCGGGACTCTGGGAGGTCTCGTGTGTAAATAGTAAAGAGGAGTTCAGCGCTGAAGTGTTGAATTCCCTGCTGACCTGCGTATTAGATGCCTGCGTGTTACATGAGTATTGAGCCTGTCATTGGCTTAGGTGATGAATTTATGTTCCCTGTGAGAGGAGAGAACCTGGTAATGGATTCCCGTGGATGCTATGTGGATCTCAATCGATGAACGCCCAAAGATCCTTCACCGGAGCATGTCTTCCGCTCTTGAACTCTGATATGAGCATCCTGACCACGGTTGGAGAGCTCTTGGTGAGCATAAATACAATAGAGATAGAAAAGGAGGATCTGATTTAAGAAGGAAGACAAAAATTCGAATGCCCCATCCCTAGGAAAGGTACTCAGGGGTTGGGTGTGTTACAAATTGGTATCAGAGCATGGTTACAACACTTGGCCTGCTTGGGCTCATGGACGAGTCGTGTAAAAACCATATTTAAAGGACTTTTAAGGATGACACCGTATCTTACCTCTTTCCTAAAGAGTCTGGTTAAACTTTTACTGAAGAAAAATAATGAAACTTTCTACTCTGTGTGTGTATGTAAGAAGTATGAATTGTGTGTTGTTCATAAAGTAATAGTCTATTGGCTAACAATTAGTGTTTTTCCAGCACTCAAGAAGTCAGTAAATCGTGGGAAAACTACAAGTACAAAGGATGGTGACGCGCCATGAATTGGGGGATGGCTCCCACAATAGAGACGAAGAATCTGACGAAAGGAGGGCACTGGAAACCCCACTTGGTCTGGCTAAAACTGTAAAGAGCCTCATGGCCGAATTATAGAGTTGTAAGACCGACAACGAGAGATTGATAAAGGAGCAAGAAAAACAAACGGAAATTAATGCAGTCTTGCTGCAGAGCTTATCCAATATACAGAGGCAGCTGCAGCATGGACCCACAACTAGTCAGGTGGATCGACGACATACGAAAAGAAGTCAAAGCCCACCTTAGATACGAAAACATGGTCCCATAAGTGGCCACACTAGGAGGAGTACCTCGAGGAAGGTCCAACCTGGAAGCATGAGACACCCATCGAGAGAGTCCTCTGGAGAGGAAACTGACAACTCCAAGGAATCTTCTAGTAGCAAAGCTAGTTCACATTCTCAAAGGAAAGGAAAGAAGCGAAAGCATTCCAAAAGTCATGATCTTGAAGAGTTCAAGAAAGCCAAACCACCCTCTTTCAATGGAGACATTGAGAAAGGGGAATAGGCAAAAGCTTGGCTACTTGGTTTAAAGAAGTACTTCAGAGTCCATGACTACTCTGAAAACTTGAAGGCTCGAATAACCATCTTCAACCTGAATGGAAAGGCTTCCATGTGGTGGGAAGACCTTAGGAATGTGAAAGGAATCCATGAGAAGGACTTGTTATGGAAACAGTTTGAGAAACACTTCAAGAAGAAGTATCTGTCAGAGATATACTTTGATGGGAAGACCAAGGAGCTCTATGAACTCAGGCTGGGGTAGCTCACCATAGAGGAATATGTCAATAAATTCCTTGAGCCGCTGAGGTATGTATCCTACATAAATGATGAAAAGGTAAAAGTGCAACGATTTATTATTGGGTTACCTCAGACCTACCGGGACAAGATTGAGTTTGACGAGTCAAAGACCTTAGAAGACACTATCCGGAAGGCAAGGTATTGTTATGAACAGTTCGGGAGTAAAAAAAAACCTCGTGAGGACTGGAAGAAGAAGAGTAGTTTGGGATTCAAGAAGAAGGGGTTTAAATCTGCGAGATTTAAGAACTATGAGAAGGATTCCAGGATGAGCCTTTTTACTAGAAGTCTATTAGAAAAATTCCCCCTCCCAGAGTGGAAATAAACCTTTTGGAGCAGTCCCAGGAAGGACTGATAACCCAAAGAAATAACCCTTGAAATGTTGGGGTTGTTGAGAAGAACATCTATTGAGGGATTGTCCACACAGACAACAGAACAGTAGGAGAGTCTACAATATCTAAGAAGCTACCATAGTCAATGATGTGGCTAGAAGCATGCCACAGATTTATGCAGCATTGGATAATAAACAAGCCGACCACCAAGCCTCAGTAGTGGAGATGGAAGGTATGATCGCAAACCATCTAGTTTCTATTTTAATTGACCCTGGTTCTAATTTGAGTTATGTGGCCCCTCAGACTGTTGATAAGTGTAAACTGCAACTAGTTAGACATGTTAAGCCATGGTTGGTACAACTAGCCACTGGAACCAAAAGAAAGGTAGCATAGGTCATACCATCTTGCCAATTCATTATGGATGGATTGCCCACCCAAACGACCCTTAACATACTTCCCCTAGGATCCTATGACTTGTTTATTGGTATGGATTGGTTAGCCACTTATAAAACCAAGTTGGATTGTTACCATAAAACTTTGGAGTGTGAAAATGAAGAAGGGAGAAAAATAACCGTCCAAGGGATTCAGAGGCCTGTCTCAATGAGACGAATATCATCCCTTCAAATGAAAAAGTATTGTAGAAAAGGATGTCCTCTATATGCAATTCAGGTGTTGGAATCTGTTGAGGATGACAAACCAAACCTAGAGGACCACCCCATATTAAGAGAGTATAAAGACGTGTTTCCAGAAGAGGTACTGGGTATACCTCCGAGAAGAGACATTGACTTCTCCATAGAACTTGCACCAGTAGCAGTGCTAGTGTTCAAAACGCCCTATAGGATGAGTACACTAGAGCTAGTTGAGCTCAAGCTACAACTAAAGGGGATGATGGACAAAGGCTACATCCGACCCAGCGTATCTCCATGGGGAGCACCCACCTTGTTTGTGAAAAAGAAAGATGGCACACTTTGACTGTGCATAGACTATAGACAACTTAATAAGATGACCATAAAGAACAAGTATCCCTTACCAAGAATTGATGACTTGTTTGACCAATTAAGGGGTGCTTCCATTTTCTCGAAGATTGACTTAAGGTCTGGATACCATCAAGTTCGAATCAAGGATGAAGACATCCACAAAACAACTTTCAGGACAAGATATGGTCACTATGAATTTGTGGTGGTGCCATTTGGATTAACCATTGCCCCTGCCACTTTTATGTGCTTGATGAATAATGTACTCAGCAAATTCCTAGAGAGATTTGTATTGGTTTTCATTGATGATATCCTAATCTACTCCAAGAACAAAGAGGAGCATGAAGAACATTTTAAATTAGTGCTTCAAGTACTAAGAGAGCATCAACTCTACGCTAAGTTTAGCAAGTGTGACTTTTTCCAGAAGCAAGTACATTACTTAGGCCATGTTATTTCTGAAGGAGGAGTGGCAGTAGACCCTGACAAGATCAGATCTATCATGGAATGGCCTATGCCAAAGGATGTATATGATATCAGGTCCTTTATGGGATTAGCAGGATACTATAGAAGGTTCATAAAAGGATTTTCCAAGATTGGTTGTCCAATCATTGCCCTTCAGAAAAAAAGGGTTAAATTCACTTGGACATCAGAATGTGAAGAAAGATTTCAAGAACTGAAATACCTTCTAACCCACGCACCAGTATGGAAGATTGCAGACCCTGATGATGACTTCCTCGTGTGTACAGATGCTTGTAAGGAAGGACTTGGAGGAGTCCTTATGCAAGAAGGGCGTGTAATTTGCTACGAATCTAGAAAATTGAATGAGCATGAAATCAATTACGTGACCCATGATTTAGAGTTGGCTGCCATAGTGCATGCTTTAAAAATGTGGAGGCATTACCTCCTAGGTAGGAGATTTGTACTTATGACATACCATTGTGGGTTGAGGCACATGTTTGACCAACCGAAACTCAATGCTAGACAAGCTAGGTGGATGGCTCTCCTTAGTGAGTTTGATTTCGAAATCAAACACATCAAAGGAAAGGAAAATAGGGTGGTCGATGCCCTTAGCAGAAGTGTGAAAATGATTCTCCTGGCAGCGATAAGCACCTATGAAACGGATGTCAGGGAGAGAGTCAGGAAGGCATAAGAAACAGATGCATTTTTCAAGACCATGATGTCATACCTAAAGCAAGAGCCCACAGGGCTAAAGTATGAAGGCTATCAGATGCTTGATGAAGGCCTGTTGACCTACAGAAACAAATTGTATATTCCAAGCTGTGACAACTTGAAGAGGTTCATAATGGATGAACTACACAAGAGACCATATACTGGTCATCTAGGTTATCAAAAAATGATCACGACCACTAGGAGACAATTCTTTTGGCCTGGATTGAAAATGGACATAGCTGACTATCTAGCTAAGTGTCTAGAATGTCAGTAAGTTAAGGAAGAACACTAGCACCCAACAGGGTTGTTACAATGTCTACCAATTCCAGAATGGAAATGGGAAACCATCTCCATAGATTTCATCACCGGATTACCAAAATCGACCAAGCAGAATGATGCCATCATGGTAGTGGTGGAAAAATTGAGCAAGTATGCTCACTTCGTTTCAGTCAAGTCAACTTGCAAGGCAATAGATATTGCCAACATCTTCATGAAGGAGATATTTAGACTGCATGGCATGCCTAAGGAGATTATATCTGACAGAGACACAAAATTTACTTCAAGCTTTTGGAAATCCTTAATGGATGGTTTTGAGACTAAATTGTTGTTTAGCACCGCCTATCACTCTCAAATGGATGGACAGACAAAAAGTGTGAACCAAATATTAGAAGACATGTTAAGGATGCATGTAATGCATCAACCTAAGAAGTGGGAAGACTACCTGCCATTGGTAGAATTTGCTTACAACAATAGTTATCAAGAGTCGTTGAAGATGAGCTCTTTTGAATCCCTCTATGGTAGACAGTGCAAGATTCTAATCACCTGGAGTAATCCAGTAGATAGAATTACAATAAGACCCGACATGCTGAAAGAAATAGAACAACAAGTGATTCAGATTAAGAAAAATCTGAAAATTGCTCAGGATAGACAAAAGAGTTACGTCGACAGAAAGAGAACTCCGAGAGAGTTCAAGACAGGAGACCATGTCTATCTTAGAATTAGACCCATGAAGAAGTTCCCTGAGAATGGGAGCTTGTGCCAAGCTGGCACCCCGGTATTGTGGACCCTTTGAAATCTTAGATAGAGTGGGACCTGTAGCCTATAGGCTAGCACTCTCTCCCACAATGAAGGCACATAATGTTTTCCATGTTTCATTATTGAAGAAATATGTACATGATTCTAATCATATAATTGACTGGTCTCTGATTCAGGTGGAACCAGAGGGAGAATTTCTGCCAGAACCTCAATGCATACTAGATAGGAAGGAAACCTCACTCAGGAACTGAACCATTGCACAGGTCAAGGTGGAGTGGAAACACTTTGGCCTAGATGAGGCTACGTGGGAAATGGAGGATGCCATGAGATAGGCATATCCATTTTTGTTTACTTTTGTATATATACATAGCACATTGACAGATAAAACATAGAGGACGATGTTCCTTTAAGGGGCAGGGGATTTTAACACCCATGTTTCCCCCAGCTTGTAAATATAACTATATTGTCCAAGAGACTATGGAAAACTCGATATGTGTGAATGTTTGATTTGATGAACCTTTATATAAAAGGTCAATGAATGTAATTTTTGTTATTAAGAGAAAATGGATAAGTGTTGCATAACTGTTGAAAGGGGGTTTTGCCAGGATAGGCCACATATGCTATGAAAGAGATGGTGAGGAGAACCAGGAATGGTTGAGATAACCCCCACCAAACCAGTGCCTTGCTGGATTTAATTGCTCAAGACTAGAACAATCCTATGACCCAGTAATGAATTACAGTCAGGCTGGTAGGTGGGAAGACTAATGACGGGATGGGGCAGAGTGCCCATCTGTAAGGCGTTCAGACCTGACCATGGACTGGGAATTCGGGCCACATGCAATCTTGTTGAGGAAGGCAAGAAAGGAAGGCGTGGTGGGCAGAGGAAGACTTGCGAAAAGAAGCAGAGAAAGGAGATTAAGCTCTCAAGTTCGAGGAAGAATTGAGAAACGAATGTGTTCTGGTCGCAGGAAGTGGCTAGCAGGGTTGTGATACAAGCTGATAAACAAGGGTGCTGAGTGAATGAGGAAGTACTCATGCAGGCCTCCTTGCTTGGTAGAGAGAAAACTCGTTTCCAAGATCCTGTGGGAGGAGGAGAGTAACCTCCGTCCCTGAATGTTGTTGAGCCAAAAGAAAGAATTCTCTCTCAGAGCATCGTGGTCTAGCTCGGGGGTGGCTAGTGGTAAATCCGTTAGGAGTGACTGAGTCTATGGTTGGGTGGAAACAAGAACCCCTTTCATCAATCGCATCACATCGTCTGGTTCTGATAAGTGTTTTCATACTCTATGCATTGAAATGGAATAATGGATGAATGCATGTATTTATACATCTAAGAATGGTTTCTGTATTGAGCGATCAAGTTATATGCATTTATCTTCCTGTGAACTTATGCTTCTGATTGATCCTCTATATGCCCCAACTTAGCCTCGAGGTATCGTGGGACGTAAACCTGTAGGATGACCGAGATAGAAAATATTGTGTCCATTTGGCCCTGTCCGTCTGAAGAGGATATCTTCTTGAGACTCCTTGTTGTGCGACCGGGATATCATGACCAAGTCCTTAGCAAATCCACGATGAGGAAGTTGTGTTTAACTTGCGAGAGTTAGAAGGACCCATGAGACCAAGATCTAGGAACCCCATGCTAAGCCTAAGGGAGCTAAGTCCTTCTGGTTTCGGAGCTTCGGAAGTCCGTGACTTCGGGGTATTGTCGGCCCTAATAGTCACAAACCGGCCGAAGGTGATTGAGAGTCACGGTTGCCTGTAAGGTTGACCGATGTTGGACGGGTTCCCTAGTGGATAAATGAACCTATCTTATCAACTAGACTGGGATCCAACTCCCCATCGCGAAGTAGTGTGAGCCACCAATCGAGAATGTTCGGGGGTTCCCTCAGCCATTGGATCTACATCGAGATGACTACGACGAAGTTCTATTTCGGGAGAATAGAGATGCTATAGCATCAAACTCCCCAAACGTCGAAGTTACGAAGTAGGGAGAGCCGTAGATTTGGGGAGATCGTTAGGAGCCCCGCCTACCGTCCGATCATTTAGGAGTAGGGACTCGCACATGGTACTTCAGCGAAGTCCTGCTTTGGGAGACTGGAGTGGCAATAAAGCCAAAACCCCCAAAGGCTGGAGTCGCAAAGTAATGTGGACCGTGGATTGAAGGATCCTTCAGGATCCCTCTCAGTGGTCGATATCCAGGGGACACGTGCCACTAGATCCTTCAGTCTGGAGACTGGGCACTCCGAGAGATTTGAGGTGTGGTGTGTCGATAAGCTCCGAAGCTCGAAGTGACGAGAGTCATCGATTCGAGGACGCTTCAGGACTTTCCTAACCGTCAGATCTAGGCTGTGGTCAGCCCGACATTGACCAACTCCGGGAGAAAAGAGGAGTTTGCATCGCAGAACCCCCGAAGGCCAGAGTCGCGAAGTAATGTGAGTCATGGATCTATGGATTTACGTGGCCGGATCTTGACCGTGAGATTTGAGGGATGTTAGAAGGCTGTCAGACTGGTGTGACGTGACAAGACGACGTCACCAGTGTGACGTGGACCCACGATCAATGTGCCACGTGTCAGCCCAATTGGTGCTTTTTGTAGACCCTTTATGCCTATTGGAACGTGACACGTGTCACCCCTGGCCTTTCTACGTGTCAGCCCCGGGTACGTGCCTGCCTAGCCAAAGTGGTTGGTGAAGTGATTGGAACTCCGGGAGTCCAGGAGTTCGGGAGTTCGGAGGATTTGGGGTGTAGCATTATATAGAGACCAAAAGGCCCTGTTGACCGCCTCTTCAACTAGGGGGTCAACTCCATGTACCATGAAGATATGCATCAACAGATGTAACCATGTCGAAGACTTTTTGGTTCTACAGGGCATTTTTTTGCTCCAGCATACAGTTTTGTAAGCGAGATTACCGCACCCCTACGCGGGTTTATAATGTAATGGGTCTACATGGATCATGTTAGGTCAGTTGCCTTAGGGTTTATTCATTAGGAGAGTTCCTTTTGCTGAGTGTTCTTTATCCTCAGGAGGTTAATGTGGCCTAACCAGTCGGGTTAATCTCCCTTGAGTTTTTCACTCCCACCCAATAAATCCTCCAAAGAGGTGAAAGGCGTTTTAATGAAGTCATTCCTAGGTAGCTAGTGTTTAGGAATATTAAAATGACCATGTAAGACAGCATGCGAAATTTCACGGAATTCTGTCAAGTATAGCTAGGTTTTTTTTAAGGTTCCGAATTAATTAACTGATTAATTAATTAATTAATTCTGGGTAATTAATGTAAAACTTAGGTCATAAGATTTTTGATAGGGGTATTTGTACTCAAAAGAAAGCTAATGAGACCTCCTACAACCGTGGACCAAGTTTCAACTCAGTCGGACAAGTTTTGCTAGGTTGTTTGTCCACTTAGGAGTTTTTCGAAAAAAACGACGGTTTTAATTGCCAAACCTAGGACATGGGCAAATGTCAATTTTGTAATAATGGTCCAAATTAGATGAAGTAAGTGGAAAATAATGATGAGAGATACCCCACCTACCTATCCTAACCTTTACCTACCCTTTAAACCCCCATTTAATTATTACTTAACTTTTAATGTAATAACCCATATGAGGAATACGTCCTCCTCTCCCACGTAAATGTTAGGAAACTCTCATTTTTTAAAACATGGGTCCCTTACCTTTGAAGTCACGACCCTCTCTACCCTTTCCACCTCACTTTGGAGTGTGGACTCCACACTCCTCCCTCACTCAAACTTTCCCTCACGCACCTCACCTTAACCCACGCATTCCATTTTGGATATGCGTCCCACTCCCACATAATAATTGGAAACTCAAACTTCTAAATTAGAACGTGGGCCCCTTTCCTCCACTCATATGCCACTTCATCCTTCCACACTCCTCCATACCTCACGCCTTCACCTCACCTTAGCTCACACATTAATTAAGGATTACGTCCCCCATTTCCCTCACGTAAAATTTGGACTCTCACTTAATTAAGAGCGTGGGTCCCCCTTTCCTTTTCTACGCCTCCCTTATCCTCGCCTCCTCCTTTCACGTGCAAGTAGGGAGTGTGTTCAACACACTCTACCCATACGCCAACCACACTCCAACTCAAATCCTCACGTATTGCCTAAAAAACTCACGCTTTCTCTCTTGGAAAGTTAGAAACGTTGATTAAAAAGAAGGAATCTTCCTTGGATGAAAGCGTGGGACTCCTCTTGCTAATTCGCCCCCTCCTTGCTTGCTTTATCCTCATCCAACTCACTCCACTTTCGTTTCCCCTCACCCTAAAAGCCTATCATCTCATTGGTGGCTTTTCTCATTGAGTTGTCTTGTCCCTTGGATGTTTGACACTTGTTGAAGATCCAAGAGGGGTCTCCTTAGCCTCTCAAGCTATTTAAGAGACTTCTCACTCCCTCATTTGACATCATTCTTCATAGTATTGTTATGCAACCAAATTCTTCCCATCCCTCTCTATCTCTCATTACTTCCACATTGTTTCACTGGTTTTGGTTCTTGAAGAGCTTGTAGCAGCATTGATGCTACAACCTCTTCCCATTTAATAATACAGAAACTGCTTTGGAGGATACTATGGCGTTCAAGATTAGTCTGGATTTTCCACTCATTGTGAGGTGATATCATTCTAAATCTTTATGTGTTTTGGTAAATAGTTGCTCAAGTAAATTAGTTTATTAAGCTAGGTGAGGCAGTGGTGTAGTTGCCCATCTATTTATTTTGTGCATGCTTATATAATAGAAACTATGTTGTATTGTCTATGCATGCAAGATATTATCTATTGTTCCATCTCACTTCTGGTTTAAGTTTTGCAGGTCACCTCTATGAAGTTGTTGGCATAGCTTCAAGGACGAATGTACCTTCATCTTCACTTACACTTCACTAACATTCTCTGTCCCTCTTCCTCATTCTTTCATATTCGGTTTTTGGTATCTAACATGTTTAGATTGGTCACTTAATCAATACAATTTTCTGGTTTTTGTATGCATGAAATTTCTGCTTAAAAACATAAATTTCATAACTTTGTTGAGTGTGTTGCAACTCAAATCAACAAGCAATATCTTGTTAATTTTTGTAGGTTCTTACCAGGACAAGAGGGCATGTTGCCCAATTTTCATACACAACACACCCTCAGAACAACTCCTCTCACTGTGGTAACGTTTTCTTCTTCCCGATCTATCTAAAATACTGTAAACACAAGCCCGAAGAAGTTGTACCCAAACAACTTGCTTCCCTTTCAGTCTTTACTTTCCAAGCTTAGCTAGATTAGTCATGATTTTTACATGCATGCTTAACTAAAAATAATCTAGAGTAGATCTCATACTTAATTGCCAGATTAGAGCTCGTGGAGGCATAGTTGATATTTGCTTTCGTGATCTACATTGCATGCATGCCATTTTCTGTTGCAATGTTTTATCTTAACACATGCGTGCAAACATTGATATCTTAAAGGGCTCAATTAATCAATCTTTTACAATTCAGCAAGTCAGTTTGAGTTCTTACACTTCATATGTGGAATCTAATAAACTAAGAACTCAATCGTTAATTTTGGTTTGGGTCACCAAGGCCTGTTCCGAAAACTAAATTTTAACTTGCAATTCACTGTTTAAAGGCATCAGCCTGCTTATCTTACATTTTTTAGTATTTTTGCAATCCTTTGTTGAGCAAGCTACAAGCGCTCAATCACACTTCGCATTATTTAGCTCATAGATCTAAAATTTATTAATTAGACTTAATAGGACACCATAACTCACCATCTTCGCCACTTAAAAACTGAGGTTTTGAGGAAAGCCACGGAAAGTTTTCTGGAGTACTCGACCTTAGGGTTGACCTGTGAAGCTAGGGTAGGCCTCGTTGCCTCACTTCTTGAGCATTCAACAACCACTTGGTAATAGGGGGAGGAGAGTTTTTGAGTTGACACCTAGATAGGGCTAAAATAATCTCACGCTTAATCACTTAATTTAATCTTCAAACTACAACATCAACAATACAGTTACACACTTGCAAGCTCATTGATCTCACTGTTTTTCAATTTACATTCATATGCAAGTTAATTTATCTATTGTAGAATAAATATTTAGGTGGTTATATCTTTGTCATCTGGAACTTACTTTACATTCACAAGATTTCATCTATTTTGTTCCTATATCTATGGTGTGATCTTTCAAGAAGTGTGCATCCACTTAGAGGCATTCTCTTGATTGGGTCTTGAGTGCTTTACGTCTCTTGGCCATTGAAAAGCATTCCAACGGAAGTCTATCTGTTGTGAGCATGCTTGGCTTGTTGTGTTGATGGTTGTTCATTGTTGAATATCTTCTTTCCTACACATCTCAAACAATTGTTAGTATATTGTATATTTTGTATCAAGTTTTGATCTGTATATCTTAGATATTCTTTGCATCTAGTTGTATCTATCCTGTTGTAATCTAGTAATATTTTGTAACTTGTAATTACCTTGTAACGAACACCCCCTTAACTTAGTTGACCCCATTGCCCAATCTTAGGCACTAGTCTTAGTTGCCCTAGGAAAAGGTTTGATTCTCATACTTAGATAGTTGCATCTTGCATATGCTGATTGACATCATAGGCTAGATTCCCCCTGACTGTCTAACCAATTAAAAACAACTCCTAAAACATTAAATTCTTAATCTCATCTAGTAACTAGGGTCTACCCCCCTTGGCTAGACAGAAGAGGTTCAAGTCAAAGTGACAGCGTGGACTTTTGAACCTAGGCATTGTGCCTTCGAGGACACACTAAGTGAGCAGGACTTAGCTCACGTTTGCAAGTGTGTATAGGGACGACAACATCTTTGACGCTGTTGGCGGGGATAAGTCATTTATCCTTGGTCAAAATGACTTAACTTATTTTTTAAGAACTAAAAATTCTTGGAACTTGCATTGGTTGCTTTGGTTTGCTTCCTTTCCAAGTGGCGACTCCATTGAACAAATCTGGCAAGTATACTGCAAGGAGCAATCCTTGTGGGCTGCTTGAAATTCTTGGAGAAGCACTCACTGGTATCCAATTCTTGTTCCAGCTTAATAATCTAACTTTTGCCTTCCTTCTTCTTTTTACTTTGTCTGATGCTCCTGTTTGTTTCATAAACTTGGTTATCTGGCAACTCCACTTTAAAAATAAATTGACAAAGTATTCTTCAAGAAGGAACTCACGACTTGTTGGGTTTCATCCTTGAACTTGAAAAAGTTTGTGGATGAGGTTAGCATGTTTTCCTTTTTGTCGGATCCTTAGCAATCTTTCGGGTCCCAGATTTTTTCTTTTTCAATGAGCGACCTTCAAAAACCTTTTGATTTTTCAGAGATAGTTGGTTATCCTAATAATATACCTGATGATGTTCTTGACAATGTGCTTAATTTTCAATATGGTGATGATGTTTGTGCTCATGTCAAAGCCTTTGGGCAATTAATTGATGATTGGGATGATTCACCCATTTGTGAGGATGCTCTTATGCGTTTGTTTTCGTGGACACTTTTGGTGGATGACGGATATGCTGGTCATTGGTTTCTTCTTTATGAGGTAAATTCAATCAAGACCATACGAGACTTTCTGCATGACTTTTTGGAAAGATTTGGGGATGATCGGGATGAAATTTACAATGAATTGGTTGATGATTTTATGGAAAAATGGAAGAGGAAGAATCTTCTAGCTATTAAAACAACTAATTCAGACATAGAGGTTGATTCTCCACCAGATCCCATTGAGGAGCTTAAAAACATCATTTTGAACATGCAGTATGCCCATGCGAAACAGTGTGAGGCCATACAGTTGGCCCATGCAAAACAAATTGAAGCCATGAACAAACAACTCACGGCCATAGAAGATCAATTTGAGATTGTGGAAGCTGACTTTACAGAAACTTATGTTGACTATCCGGACCCCCATGAACTTGAGCTTGACAGTGAAAAAGATAAGGAAGTTCATGAGGACATTCCGGATAAATCCATGGATGAGTCAGTCATTCATTTGGAGGAAGTACAAGAATTTGAGTTTGAAAATATTGAGTATCTAGATAATTCAAGTCCCCACCCTCCTCCCGTGGAACCAATCTCTTTGGAGGAGAACCTTGACAACCTTGAGGAAAACAGTATAATGGTTCCACCGACATGTTCGTTTCCGACCTCTCAGCCAAAAGAGGACTTTGTACAGAACAGTGGGAAAATGGAAGGCAAATTCAGTTTATCAATGTCATATCATTATGAGTATTGGTTGGCCTTCCACCTTGGCAGTCATGAGTAGAAAAATATCAAAATTTTACGTGGCTTGTCATATTCTAGTGTTTGGTTGAAGGGAAGAAGGAGCATGATTCTTGGTTGGTTTTTTCTCGCGAAAATTTCCAAGTTAATAAAACTTGGGAAGGGATCTTCTGTGAGTCATCCCGGACAAGGATGTTTCAGACACTTATGGCTTCATTCCATCCAATGCATGGACGGTTGTAACGTATCTCTAAACCTCCTCTTGTATCACAATTTTGTATTCTTTCATTTATTATGTGATTATGTACTTGGATGTATTTCTGTATCATAATATAATTATAGATGTTGCACAATAGTTATTTCATAATGTAAATATCGTTTATAGAATTTATTTTATTCGATATATATGTATGCTTATGTTGGATATTGGGGAGCCCCTGTTTGTAGATGTTGGATTCTCGTATGCTCTCCGTCCCATGTGAGAAGATCGAACAGACGTCCCCATGTGGAGCCAGATGTTGACCGCCTCTTCAACTAGGGGGTCAAATCCATGTACCATGAAGATATGCATCAACAGATGCAACCATATCGAAGACTTTTTGGTTCTACAGGGCATTTTTTTGCTCCAACACAGTTTTGTAAGTGGGATTACCACACCCCTGCGCGGGTTTATAATGTAATGGGTCTACATGGATCATGTTAGGTCAGTTGCCTTAGGGTTTCTTCATTATGAGAGTTCCTTTTGCTGAGTGTTTTTTATCCTCAGGAGGTTAATGTGGCCTAACTAGCTGGGTTAATCTCCCTTGAATTTTTCACTCCCACCCAATAAATCCTCCAAAGTGGTGAAATGCGTTCTAATGAAGTCATTCTTAGGTAGCTAGTGTTTAGGAATGTTGTAAATGACCATGTAAGACAGCATGCGAAATTTCGCGGAATTCCGTCAAGTATAGCTAGGTTTTTTTTAAGGTTATGAATTAATTAATTAATTAATTCTAGGTAATTAATGTAAAACTTAGGTCCCGGGATTTTTTGATAGGGGTATTTGTACTCAAAAGAAAGCTAATGAGACCGCCTACACTCGTGGACCAAGTTTCAACTCAGTCAGACAAGTTTTGCTAGGTTGTTTGTCCACTTAGGAGTTTTTCGGAAAAATGACGGTTTTAATTGCCAAACCCAGGACATGGACAAATGTCAATTTTGTAATAATGGTCCAAATTAGATGAAGTAAGGGGCAAATAATGATGAGAGATACCCCACCTACCTATCCCAACCTTTACCTACCCTTTAAACCCCCATTTAATTATTACTTAACTTTTAATGTAATAACCCATATGAGGAATACGTCCTCCTCTCCCACATAAATGTTAGGAAACTCTCATTTTTTAAAACGTGGGTCCCTTACCTTTGAAGTTACGACCCTCTCTACCCTTTCCACCTCACTTTGGAGTGTGGACTCCACACTCCTCCCTCACACACCTCACCTTAACCCATGCATTCCATTTTGGATATGCGTCCCCCTCCCACATAATAATTGGAAACTCAAACCTATAAATTAGAACGTGGGCCCCTTTCCTCCACTCATATGCCACTTCATCCTTCCACACTCCTCCATACCTCATGCCTTCACCTCACCTTAGCTCACGCATTAATTAAGGATTACATCCCCCATTTCCCTCATGTAAAATTTGGACTCTCACTTAATTAAGAGCGTGGGTCCCCCTTTCCTTTTCTACGCCTACCTTATCCTCTCCTCCTCCTTTCACGTGCAAGTAGGGAGTGTGTTCAACACACTCTACCCTTACGCCAACCACACTCCAACTCAAATCCTCACGTATTGCCTCAAGAACTCACGCTTTCTCTCTTGGAAAGTTAGAAACGTTGATTGAAAAGAAGGAATCTGCCTTGGATGAAAGCGTGGGACTCCTCCTCTTGCTAATTCGCCCCCTCCTTGCTTGCTTTATCCTCATCCAACTCACTCCACTTTCCTTTCCCCTCACCCTAAAAGCCTATCATCTCATTGGTGGATTTTCTCATTGAGTTGTCTTGTCCCTTGGATGTTTGACACTTGTTGAAGATCCAAGAGGGGTCTCCTTAGCCTCTCAAGCTATTTAGGAGACCTCTCACTCCCTCATTTGACATCATTCTTCATAGTATTGTTATGCTACCAAATTCTTCCCATCCCTCTCTATCTCTCATTACTTCCACATTGCTTCACTGGTATTGGTTCTTGAAGAGCTTGTAGCAGCATTGATGCTACAACCTCTTCCTATCTAATAATGCATAAACTGCTTTGGAGGATACTGTGGCGTTCAAGATTAATCTAGATTTTCCACTCACTGTGAGGTGATATCATTCTAAATCTTTATGTGTTTTGGTAAATAGTTGCTCAAGTAAATTAATTTACTAAGCTAGGTGAGACAATAGTGTAGTTGCCCATCTATATATTTTGTGCATGCTTATATAATAGAAACTATGTTGTATTGTCTATGCATGTAGGATATTATCTATTGTTCCATCTCACTTTTGGTTTAAGTTTTGTAGGTCACCTCTATGAAGTTGTTGGGATAGCTTCAAGGACAAATGTACCGTCATCTTCACTTACACTTCACTAGCATTCTCTGTCCCTCTTCCTCATTCATTCAGATTCGGTTTTTGGTATCTAACATGTTTAGATTGGTCACTTAATCAATACAATTTTCTGGTTTTTGTATGCACGAAATTTCTGCTTAGAAATAGAGATTTCATAACTTTGTTGAGTGTGTTGCAGCTCAAATCAACAAGCAATAGCTTGCTGATTTTTGTAGGTTCTTACCAGGACAAGAGGGTATGCTGCCCAATTTTCATACACAACACACCCTCAGAGTAACTCCTCTCACTGTGGTAATGTTTTCTTCTTCCCGTTCTACTTTAAAATACTGTAAACGCAAGCCCGAAGGAGTTGTACCCAAGCGGCTTGCTTCCCTTTCAGTCTTTACTTTGCAAGCTTAGCTAGATTAGTCGTGATTTCTACATGCATGCTTAACTAAAAATAATCTAGAGTAGATCTCACACTTAATTTCCAGATTAGAGCCCGTGGAGGCATAGTTGATATTTGCTTTCATGATCTACTTTGCATGCATGTCATTTTCTGTTACGTTTCATCTTAACACATGCGTGCAAACATCGATATCTTAAAGGGCTCAATTAATCAATCTTTTACAATTCTGCAAGTCAGTTTGAGTTCTTACACTTCATATGTGCAATCTAATAAACTAAGAACTCAATTGTTAATTCTGGTTTGGGTCACCAAGGCCTGTTCCGGAAACTAAATTTTAACTTGCAATTCACTGTTTAAAGGCATCAGCATGCTTATCTTACAATTTTTAGTATTTTGACAATCCTTTGTTGAGCAAGCTACAAGCACTCAATCACACTTTGCATTATTTAGCTCATAGGTCTAAAATTTATTAATTAGACTTAATAGGACACCATAACTCACCATCTTCGCCACTTGAAAACTGAGGTTTTGAGGAAAGCCACGGAAAGTTTTCTGGAGTACTCTGCCTTAGGGTTGACCTGTGAAGCTAGGGCAGGCCTTGTTGCCTCACTTCTTGAGCATCCAACAACCACTTGGTAATAGGGGGAGGAGAGTTTTGGGTTGACACCTAGATAGGGTTAAATTAATCTCACGCTTAATCACTTAATTTAATCTTCAAACTGCAACATCAACAATACAGTTACACCCTTGCAAGCTCATTGATCTAACTGTCTTTCAATTTACATTCATATGGAAGTTAATTTATCTGTTGTAGAATAAATATTTAAGTGGTTATATCTTTGTCATCTGGAACTTACTTTACATTTGCAAGCTTTCATCTATTTTGTTCCTATATCTATGGTGTGATCGTTCAAGAAGTGCGCATCCACTTGGAGGCATTCTCTTTATTGGGTCTTGAGTGCTTTGCGTCTCTTGGCCATTGAAAAGCATACCAACGGAAGTCTATCTGTTGTGAGCATGCTTGGCTTGTTGTGTTGATGGTTGTTCATCGTTGAATATCTTCTTCCTGCACATCTCAAACAATTGTTAGTATATTGTATATTTTGTATCTAGTCTTGATCTGTATATCTTAGATATTCTTTGCGTCTAGTTGTATCTATCTTGTTGTAATCTACTAATATTTTGTAACTTGTAATTACCTTGTAACGAACACCCCCTTAACTTAGTTGACCCCATTGCCCAATATTGGGCACTAGTCTTAGTTGCCCTAGGAAAATGTTGACTCTCATACTGAGATAGTTGCATCTTGCATGTGCTGATTGACATCATAGGCTAGATTCCCCCTGACCTTCTAACCAATTAAAACTAACTCCTAGAACATTAAATTCTTAATCTCATCTAGTAACTAGGGTCTACCCCCCTTGGCTTCCCTAGGAGTTAGCCTAGACGGAAGAGGTTCAAGTCAAAGTGACAGGGTGGACTTTTGAACTTAGGCATTGTGCCTCCGAGGACACACTAAGTGAGCAGGGCTTAGCTCACATTTGCAAGTGTGTATAAGGACGACAAGAGGCCCGAAGGCCGGAGCGACGTGGAAAGGTTACGGGACTTCGGGAGTTCAGGACTCCGTGAGGTCTCATGTGTAAATAGTAAAGAGGCATTCAACGCCGAAGTGCCGAATTCCCTGTTGACTTGCATATTAGACGCCTATGTGTTAGATGAGTATTGAGTCCGTCATTGGCTTAGGTGGTGATTGGATGCTCCTTGCAAGAGGAGAGAACCTTGTCATGGATTCCCATGGATGCTACGTGGATCTCAATTGATGAACGTCCGAAGATCCTTCATCGGAGCATGTTTTCTGCTCTTAAACTCTGATATGAGCATGCTGACCACGGTTGAAGAGCTCTTGGTGAGCAGAAATAAAATAGAGACAGAAAAGGAGGATCTGATTTAAGAAGGAAGATGAAAATTCGAATGCCCCATCTCTAGGAAAGGTACTTAGGGGTCAGGTGTGTTACAATGATATAGGTGCGTGAGGCCAAGGGTAGGAGCTTGGAACAATGAAGGAAATTGATCATATAAGGAGGAATAGGCGAAGGAAGGAGAAGTCACTAGGCATATGAGTGAGCATAATGAGCAATCTTCCAAGGGAGGGCGAAGAGATTAGCCTGTGGAAGACTCTAGAGAGCCATTAGAGTCACACGAGCGTCGTACTTGATGGAGGACATTTGCAGGTGCATTTGCAGAAGTGAATGAGGTTGGAATAATTGAACGCGGTCGGAGCGACACCCTAGGAGAGGGGGGGTGGTTGACATGCATGGGCTCATGTTCAACGTGGCCGCTTGTTGACACTCCATCCAGGGTCTCATGATAATTTAACTGGCAAGTAGTTTTGAATTTCAAGTAATAATTTCGATATTTATTCAAGTCGTCAAACCTCAATTAAGTATACTTTTGAATTTAAAGTAATAATTCAAATATTCATCCAAGGAGTAAAACCTCAATTAAGTATAACTGACAAGTAATTTTGAATTTAAAGTAATAATTTAGATATTCATCAGAGGAGTCTTATGGTCATTTTTTGTTTTAGCCTTTTAGCTTATATTTTAGGGTGTGAGTATTTTCCCATGGAGTATGCACGCTTCATCTTTTAGGGTGTGAGTATTTTCCCATGGAATATGCACACTTCATCGAGATTCTTAACGCTGATTTTTGTAGTATTGAGAATGCAAACTAATTTGTTCTTATTTCCGCTTTGATATGCTGTTTGATTTTGACTTTGTGACCACTTAAAACTGTCAAAAGAGCAAGATCTTTTTTTGGTTTTAAATTTATTGTACTTATTTTTCATATAACTTTTTCTTTCATATAAAGTAAGTTTAACATAGAGTTATTGTTGATATGGGGTTTTTTAAAACTTTAAGATTTATTACGCCGAAAGGCATATACCTATTGGCAATGGGCACGATTAATGACCTTTTAATCTAAAATTCTAATCTGATGGCTAACAATTAAAGATGCTGGCATATTCTTAGTCATCCTCCCAAATCAATGAATGTGATTTACTCTTCATAACTTCCTTGTATTTTTGAATGCATTTGTTAACCTGTTTACTTTTTAACATTTACCTAATCATATTAAGAAATTACTGTAGCACCATATAATTGCCACGTTTGGATTATTAATGGGCACTACTTCAACTTCCTCCTCACCTGTCCGTGCGTCTCAGCTGTCCGCGCGTTTCATATTCGATGGCTGGCCGACCCACCAAGCGTTTCATTTTCGAGTGTTGATATCTTTCAGCGTTTTCAGCCGATACCTTTTGATGTTCTCAACTACGAGTTAGCGGCTGTGCTAGTTTTAATTTAAAATGGTAAAGACTTTTTATTTTTATTTTTGACTTAATTTTTTCATAGAATTATTTTTAACATAGAGTTATTGTTGATATGGGGTTTTGGATTTCACTGTGTGACAATTTAAAACATTAAGATTTATTTTAATTTAAAACTGTAAAGACTTTTTATTTTTGACTAGTTAATTTTTTCATAGAATTATTTTTAACATAGAGTTATTGTTGATATGGGGTTTTGGATTTGACTGTGTGAGAATTTAAAACTTTAAGATTTATCTTAATTTAAAACGGTAAAGACTTTTTATTTTTATTTTTGACCAGTTAATTTTTTTCATATCACGCTTAGAATTATTTTTGATATGGAGTTGGCTTTGACTTTGTGACAAGTTAAAACTGTTAAAAAGTACACGACCTTTTGTGACAAGTTAAAGTTAACACTGTGAAGAGTGCGGCTGGGGAAGACTGCATGCAGGAAATACAAATGGTTTCATAGGTTAATTGAAACAAATGTTTCACCTTGTTGGAAACCTTTATAACCCCTGTTGGTACCCCTTGAGTAGTAGCACATCAGAAAAAATCTATACACGACCATCACTCCCTCGTACCGTCAGGCATATAGGGAGTCCCCTAGGTCTCCTAAAAGTAGCTATAGATCAGTCTATCGACCGCCTGGCTGCTATAGTGTCACTGAGAACAACTCTTGGGAAGACACTATCTAGTACCTGGGTAATCGGGTAGTACAACTAAGGGTATGATCAAATCTTCTTACTGTAGATTTTAACCTTGTACAATATTTCACTGCAAACAGATTTTCAATAAAAGAACAAAAAATATACAATGGCAAATACACACATTACACAGAGATTTTTCCCTTGGAAACCCAAACTGGGAAAACCAACATATTCTATATTCATTCACATCATACATTATTTACAATACAATATAAATATAGGAGCCAACGACATCCAAAACCCTAATCCAATGACCTGGATTAGTTAGCAACTTTAATTCCTTAATCGGAAATAGAAAACCATTGGCGAAAAACCATGTGCTGAAAAATTGCCCATAAATGGACATGAAAATCGAGGACCGCCCAAAAATGGAAACAAATACCGGGGATTTTTTTATCGGTGGCACTGCCTCCAAACCCCTGTGCAGGGGGGACTACCAGCCCCTCCTCTTACCCCCTTGCACGCCTGGCGCAACGTAGACATTTCAACTACTCGTGCAAATAATATGACACATATCCAACACCTACTTGGTTCCCTGAGATATTGGGTCGAGTACTACTGTTTGACCCTACATGTATATCAGAAAGCTATAGTGTAGGGAAAACCCTTGTCTGTAAGAACCCTAAAAACCCAAACTCTTGG